>JANAVB010010125.1:0-18180 GCA_029216955.1 Iris pallida
GTACTCCTCCATCTACCTCGATGACCGTCCCTGGGGCCTTTGCGGGTCTCTTCCCGTAGTGTCGGGGGCGACAGCGGGAGCTGCCGGGAGCGTTCTTTCTCCTCAGCAGGGGACCTCCGGTGATGATGGGAGCTATTCCTCCATTGCCTTCTCTGCCCACAGACATGGGGCAGATGCTAGTGTTCTTTCACCAGGTGCTGGAGTCCCAGCGGGCCCAGCACGAGGCTCAGTTGAGGCAGACAGAGGCCATGCGCCAGGGCATGGAGGATGCACACAGGTTGGCTATGGCGGTAGTGAGCGTGGGGCCCACAGAGGGAGGTTCAGCACAGCATCAGCCCGAAGATCGGGGATATCCAGGCTTTCAAGAAGCTTGGTCCGAGGATTTCAAGGGGACAGAGGGCATTATTTATGCTGATGACTGGCTCGAGGATATCGAGCGTCAGATGAGGGCCTGCCGCCTGGCAGACGACCTGAAGGTCGAGGCGTTGGGTTGCAGTGTTAGATATTGCCCGACATGGTTCCGGAACGAGCCGGCTCTTGCAGGAGAGGGCCATACTTGGCTGAGTTTCAGGCCCTGTTCAGAGAGAAGTTCTTTTCTCCCACGGACAAGATCGGCCTGGTGCGACAGTTCCAGGATCTGCAGTAAGGCAGTCTATCTGTGGAGGAGTACGCAGCAGAGTTCGCCGTCTGAGCCATACACAGAGTACATGGTTCGAGACCCGGAGATCAGGGCGAACCGTTTCAGGGAGGGGCTGACTTGGGATATCAAGATCCACATTCCCTCTTTCTATGAGACTTATACCCAGATCTACGCGAGGCCCGCAAAGTAGAGCGGGGTGGGCTTGAAGCCCAAGAGGAGCGTGATCTTTTCTCGGGGGCTAGTAGCAGCGCAGGGGCTGCTAAGCGTCCTCAGCTTCAGCATCGTTCTTTTCAGCCTCACCAGCCGCAGTGCAGGCCAGAGCACCGGTTCAGCAGGTGCAGCACACTCAGCCGAGGCAGGCTCAGCATGGGGCTCCTTGCGCTACTGCAAGAAGCCCGGTCACATCTGGGAGGTCTGTCGGAAGAGGCTGGGCTTGTGCCGCTATTGCGGAAGGCTGGACATCAGTTGAGAGATTGTCCTACGACCATCGCCGTGCAGCTCAGGGAGCACAGGGTAGGCCACCTATGTCATTGCATCACCCCTCCACCAGCAGCGGGATATACCCCGCCAGACAGGGTTTTTGCGATGGCAGTTGAGGATCCTGCATGCATTGGACTAGGAGGTAGGGTCTTGCTCTTTCTTTTACCTGTTCCTCCGTCCATTGATTGATTATTGCTTTCTTAGTACCTTTAGTTTGCATATGTGATGATCATGCTAGATTAAATAGAAACCCCAATGAAGACTGCAATAACATGATATTGTAGAGATTTAAAACCATGCATTTGTTCTGATTTCCTGGATTACATGTTATATAGCTTAGGATAAATTTAGTAGACCTTGATTGTTGGTGCTTGACCTAGAGAAGAGTACGACCGTTTGAATTTCGAGGACGAAATTTTTTAAGAAGGGTAGATTTATCATCTCCAGTTTTCGAATTAGGGGTATTTTTGTCATTTTCAAGTTTTATAATTTTTAGGAATTTTATTTGATTTTATGTGATTTTTTGGGATTTATTTGGTTTGGTTTGGATTTTATCCAATTCGGACTCAAATTGGAGACCCGGGTAGCCTGGACCCTAGTGGGACCCACATACTAGCTGGACTTGGCCCACATACCATCATAATTAGGTTAGAAATTATAAACCCTATTTCCATGGCTTAATTAGTCATTTTAGAGCTTAATTAGTATTTAGAAATTAGACCAAACCAACCCGAAACAAATCCGAACCAAACCCAACTAAGTTTATTGGGTTGGGGGCCTAATGGGTCTCCACCCAAAACCCAATAAGACCCCCAAGCCTTGGCCGGCCATGACAAGGCCCCCCCTTTTCTTCTTCATTAAGTCTCTCTCTCTCTCTCTAAAATTCCTTCTCTTCCCAAGCTTTTCTTCCCTACAAGAAAACCCAACCTAGGTATGTTCATAATCCCCTATTTATTTCTCTTTTGCATATATTGCCTTCACAATAATGATAGAGGAGAGAATTCTTCACACTTTGCCCCTAGAATTTATTAGGTTTCCTAAAATCTAGGTTAAGAGATTAATTTGGGGTTTTCTAACTAGAGTAGTATATTTATATATATGTAGATATATATGTGTGGGTATATCTGTATGTTGATATGTATGGGTGTCTTAGGAGAGTGGTGGTGGTGTGTGAGAGTGGTAGGGAGTGTGTGTGTGTGCTTGTGTGAGTGTGTGTGAGAGAGTGTGAGAGGGTGGTGTGTGTGTTTGAGAGTGGTATTTATATATGTATATATATATATATATATATATATATATATATATATATATAATATATATATATATATATATATATATATATGTGTATGTATTTGTATATATGTATTTGTGTGTATGTAGAGATTGGTGGTGGTGGTGTTTGTGTCATGAGAGTGTTGGTGAGAGTGTGAGTGAGCTTGTGTGAGTGTGTGAGAGTGAGAGTGTGTATGTGTTTGTGAGAGTGAGTGTGTATATATGTATATCTATATAATCTAAAAGTATACCTATGTGTGTGTGTATATATATATATAGTAGAGGATGGATATTAGATTATATATGTGTATGTATTATATATATTTTATGTGTGTAGAAGAATGAGAGAGTGGTAGTGGTATTGGTGTCAAGAGAGTGCTTGTGTGAGTGTTTGTGATGTGGTGTCTATTATATATTATATATATAATATATTGTGTGTGTGTGTGTGTGTGTGTGTGGGTTATATATATGTATATATATGAAGAGGTGTGTGTATTTATATGTAGATATACGTGTGTGTGTGGTTATATATAGTAGAGAGTTGTGAGTGAATGTATAGATATTTATATGGATATATATAGATGGATATCTAGATAGACAATTAGATAGATATCTATATATATATATATATATTTTTTTTTTTTTTTTTTTTTTTTAGATAGATATATATATATATAATATATATATATATATTATATATATATATATATATATCTATATATATATGGAGATATATATATATATATATATATATATATATAGATATATGGAGAGATTATATATCTATTATAATATATATATATATATTATATATATATATATATATATTAATATATATATATATATAGATATAGGAGATATATATATATATATTAGATATATATATATATATATATATATATATATATATATAAGAAGTAGAGGTGAAGAAGAAGAAGAATAAGAGCAGCAGCAATAGCAGTAGAGGGGCAGCAGCAGCCTGCATAGCTGCTGAAATCAGCAGCTACCCCCCCTTTTTCCCCCTTTAAGCCTATTTAACCCCCCCCTTTTTATCTATACATAATGTATATATTATATATATATATATATATATAATATATATATATATATATATATATATATATATATATATATATATATATATATAGTATTATATATGGTTAGAATCGTAGAGAAGAGTAGAAGAAGATTATGGAATGAGAAGTTAGAAAGAATTAGAGGTTAGGAGGAAAGATTGGAAGAAGTTAGAAGAATAGGAAGAAAGCTAGAATAGAAATAGAGGAAAACCGAGTTAGAGGGCGAAACGGAGCTCGGAGTATCGGATTGAGTTGAAACTTGGCGTGGGGCAAGAATACGTGATTTAGATTTTGCGGGTGGGCTCGCGAGTGGGAATCGGGTCGTAGGGCGCCGGTATCGTGCCGTATCAGTGCGTATCTTGAAATATTCAAGATTTTGGCAACGGGCCGTATCATGGACCGGATGTCCACGTTACCTAGGTATTTTGGTAGATAATATATGTATAGGCTAGTATCATACTATCCTGAGGAGATCGGATCAAAATATCAAGCGTAGGTAGGCTAACTAGATAATCGCCGAAGGTAGAATTTTACCCTTTTTAAGGGTAAAATAGGTAATTGGCCTATGGCCAAGATATGAGTATCGAAGTCCAAGATGGACTTGGATATAGGTTGTAGAGGTTGGTAATGGGTAGAAATAGCCGTCTAGACCTAGTCTTGACCCCGGTTGACCCCGGTTGACTTTTTAGACCAAAAGTCAACTATGGGTCAACACTTTGCCCAATTTAGTTCTAAATTCCATTAGACTTGTGCAGTTGACCAAAAGTCAACTGTTAGTCACCAATGACCTAAAGTTGACCTAGGGTTGACTAGAGTTGACCAGTTGACCAAAAGTCAACTGTAAGTCAACCGTTGACTCAAATTGACCTAGATTAATTCCGTTTGACTTGCATTGACCCAGTATGACCTAGCTAGACCTAATATGACTTAGGTTGACCCCGTACAACCTAGTTTGACATGCCTTGACCTAGAATGACCTAATAGGATTCAAATTGATTTGATTTTACTTCCTAAGCATAGTATTGATACGTCTTATTCTCTATAGGTCCTCGAGATGCTGCATTTGCTCCGGTTGACATATCATACCATATTACAGGCGAGTACATTCTCTGACATTTTTCTAATTTATGCTGATTGATATAATCCATGTAATTAGTGTAGATATGCTTGTTCTTGACACATTGGTCACACGGGTTGGTATTCATGGATCCCGACATGAGGTGTTATTCCTTATTGTCTTGGTATGTCTTGTGCAAGCTCCCTTATAGTTCTTGTGCAGTACATGGATGCCGATTCTCGAGGAGACTTGCTCCTTTCTCGTAGAATTTCGCGTCGTGACGTGTCTTGTTTGGATCCACTCTACCAGTCGGGGACGGGGAGTATTAGTGTAGACATGTGGTCATTATCCACCTTGTTACTCTTGTAGACCTTATGAGTGTTAATCATACACTCCACGTATGATTAACCAGGCCTGTAGACCTTGTGCAAGACCCAAGCCGGCCACATGTTGTAGCTAGTATTCACACACCTAGATATATGATTCTTGATTCTTGTACATGCCATGATCAGTTTACTTGCCTTATTCTAGCTCTAGTTTTACAGCTTACCTTGCCATGATTCTCACATGTACATTCCATGATTTTCTTGTATATACTCTCTATTTACAGATTATAGCTTTTGTCATATCTTGTGAAATGTTGTTAGTGGATTGTACTCGTTCCATCCTGACAGGATATGTTAAAAATATTACAGATGCAGATGAGGGAGACTACAGTACCTACTATGGTCCGGATGACGTAGTGGGCATAGACTTGGAGACTTTGGTCCAGCAGGGCTTAGCTCCGCCTGGCGAGACCTTACCTATTGCTTAGTTAGAGTAGGTCTTTTATACTGGACTTTGTCTCCAGCTACTTTTGAGACTGTTATTATTATGGACTGTATTAGAGACTTGGACTGTATATATTCTTGTGTTGGACTTGACAGGTTATATATTATTTTATCGTCTTGTTGTCTTTTCATTTCAGTCTTTACTTTGTTATCTTAGAGTCGTGATTGAGTACTCGTATATATATTCATTGCTTGTCCTCCGTTCGGAGTTGACCATATTCTCGACAGGTTTTTGTTATATATATAAACTGTTTAGAAGTAGAAAAATCTACAGCGTTCCATGCCGATTTTTCGGTGAGGGCTGGGCGTTGTCGCGTCACGTGCCCTTTTAGCGGGTGCGGGTCGTGACAGTTTGAAACCACGAAACTGTTTGACGTGGTATGTTGCCTCAAAATATTCAGAGTCTTTTGGTCGTTCATTAAAACATTGAGATCGGACATAGTGCCTCAGTGTGTTCAAGACCTATGGGTCGTCATTTAAAATAATGAGTTGGGCATATATGCCGCAGAATGATTGAGATAAAGTATGGAAATATGAATTGAGGCATTAATTTCTATATTCAGATTTAGATCATACATATGTCTTTATAGTTTTTTTAATTGTTCACGCATATTGCATGGTCATAGACAACTTGTGCACAAGGTATGGCTTCCTTGCGAAGGTATCACCTGGGCACTGGGAACTGTCCATCCTAGGGAGAAGCGAGATTCGTGCTTCGACGCGAGGAATTGTGAGACCTCCAGTAGGATGTAAACCCCCTTACCCAAATTGGGTATTTTGATGTATATTTTATATTTATTGTATTTATTTTAACATAAATTAAAACTCATTTTATGCATTAGGACACTTCACCGTAGCTCGGCCTTTAGTTATGTAGGATGACCCCAATTTTTATAATGACCTTCATAGGAAGTAGCCTACACGAGTCATTCTACTTACAGGACCCTTGCATGCCACAAATATTATTTATTTAATATTTTTTATATATTAAAATATAAATCGTAGTTTCTTCCACTTTTAAATTTATCAATCTATTTATTTATTGATTTCTAGTTTGTATTTAATTCCAACTCTTTCCAAATTTTGACTAATTATTGCCCCACCTATTAGAGCCCAATCTTGCTATATTAGACAACCCCTTTGCATGTGAATTTGTATGCATTAAATATTTTCTCCCAAATAATCTCATTTAAATCTCTTCTAATATGGATCAAATCTTTGCATCTTGCACTCATGAGCAAATCTGACTATATTAGGAAACCTCCTTCCATACAAAATATTTTATGCAATCTTTCTCAATCAATTTCCAATTTGCCATAAATTATTGAATTCCACTTTTAAATCTCTTTGTATGCCAACTAGCATACATATATTTCTCCAATCAAATCCAATTTAAATCTCCAATTGGATTTCCACCTTCGAATATAAGCTTAACTTATGTTCCATAAATTAGGAAACCAAAACAAATCATATTTCTACCAAGCGACCCCCTATGGGTTGTCAAAACCTTTTTTTTATTAGGATTGGCCACCCATAATGTTAGTCAGTTTTGTTAGCTAGGAACGCGCGTTTGAGCCTACTCGGAAGCAAATCGACTTTGAGTCGATCCATCATGTGAGTCCGTGACCTAAGGGTTAGTCGACTTGACCCATGCATTTGAGGGTACTTGGTTACCTTCAGGCCTGGACACGATGTTTGACACGGTTCTGTCTAGTGAGCTGAGTGTATCTGAGGACATGGATTAGTGTGGTGACTGGCCATCAGTGCATATGATCACGTCACGGATAGTTATAGATAGTTAGAGTTAGCTTGGTAGCTTTGAGTCGACTTGCATGTTGTCATCATAGTTGGACAGTACATTGGAAGGGGAGCATCGTCTAGTAAGCGTGTGGACATCTCACCTTCTTCTTTATGGTTCTACACGCTTTCGAGCATTCTTGGGGATGTCCAAATTTCTCTACCCTTATCCATGCGCCCTAGCGATGACTCGAGTGCATATTCACTTAGTTGGCTAGCTTTTCTAGCTATATATCTATTTTACTTCTTTACATCCAACATGCTATTATGTATACTTGTATGTCCCCTCAGGACCTGGCTCTTTCCAGATCCGAACGACCACCTGTATCCTACGAACTATGAAGTTGGAGATGCTACAGACGAGGATCTAGAGGTTGATCCGCTGGAGTATCTTTGATACGTCATGGATTATATGCTTAGTGATTGGGTGTCCTTATCTAGCTAGCTGACACTCTGCTGTTTTTCATTATTGCCTAGAGATTTCTTTTATATTGGATATTATATTTTATTTGTGGATTGTTCTCCACATGACTCCGAGACTGTATCTATGATTTGAGACTTTATTTATATTCTATTCAGTTCCTATATCCTGTGATATTATTTCTGTAGATGAGGCTAGATATACCTGCCTATATTGTACTTAGATAATTTTACAGCGTACTACGACTTGTTCGTACAGCTGGCATGTATTCGCATACCTGATTCTACATATTTTGGGACTGGGGCCTGACATATTTTAGTTGTGGCCCATGCAGGTCGTTAGTCATTTCGGTTACATTATTGTACCGAGCGGACCTGCAATTAGGATTAGAAGATTTTAGGCCTCATCCATTTGACTATAATATCTTTTGAATACTTTCGATTGGATTCCACTTGCATCTTGATTTATTTTTCGTTCTTTACTAATCTTTATCCTTATCTCTTCAGAACGATAAATTTGAGGAGTGGACGTACTGCTTGCCGGCGGAGACAACCAGTCATCTGGATCGGATGACCAGTTCTCGCGGACAGTCCCGACGAACCCCCTACTTCCAGGACAGATGTCGCAGGAAGCTGGTACACTTCCAGCTGGAGCACTTCTACCTCCTCCTCATCCTCCGCTCCTGCAGTACCATTAGATGCCTTATGGAGTAACCCCGGCTATGCCTCAGGAGGGACAAACGCAGATATTCTAGTTCATACATATGATGATGCAAGAGCAGAGGCAACAAGCAGCTGAGCAGAGATGGGAAGCTGCCGAAATAAGGCAGGGCTTCCTTGCAGCACTAGAGAGACTGGTTGTACCAGCACCCACCCTAGCTCCGATACCAGCTATGGTAGCTCAAGCGCATGTTGGGTCAGTCAAGAACTTCAGAAAAATGGAGCCGAGCCATACAAGGGCACAGAAGGGCCATAAGAGGCTATTGAGTGCCAAGTCGACACCAAGAAGTTGTTGAAGGCAACACAGCTACCTGAAGACTTATAGATGATGACCGTGAAGACCATACTAGTGGGAAACGCTCATCACTGGTGGGAGTCGTTGGAGCTCACATGGTGCTAACCAGACATGGGATCAGTTCATAGCACACTTTGAGAAAAAATATTTCCCACCCATTGTGAAGGGTGTATTGTACAAGCAGTTCCTCCATCTGGAGCAGAAGAATAAGACGGTTGATGAGTACGATACAGAGTTCAGCCGATTGAGAAGATACGGCACTATCATGATCCCTGACGACTTAGAGAAGGCGAAGAGATTCCACCATAGCTTGACTTAGGTGCTACAGCAATTCACTAGCGTCCAAGTCGGGGTCTCTTACACGGAGGTGTTGGCAGAGGCCATTATAAAAGAAAAAAGGACTCCGTAGAGATATCAGTTGGGGCCAGCGAAGGCACAGCAAGGAGGGCCTATCAGACGGCTTATTGGACAATAGCAGCAGCATTAGAGGACCGGCCTGTACCAGCAGAGAGAGATCTCGACTTGTCATTTATGTGGCAAGAAAAGGGCATATGCAGAGAGAGTGCCAGAAGAGGATGGGGACTTGCTTAGCTTGTGGATTGGCCGCTCATCAGGCTTGAGATTGTCCACAGCGTGTATCGATTATCCCAGCTAGAGGTCAGAGGCTAGTGGCACCAAAAGTAAACGACCAAGGCAGAGTAGTACTTTCTCTACCAGTACCGGCGGGCCAGCAGCAGAGAGCCCCATTGGCACCACATGCAGTACACTTCGAGAGGGATAGACACCAGCTAGGAGCTTAGAGGCAGGGTGTAATAACCCGCTCCGCCCTAGCGGAATGCCGATTCAAACGGCAAGTGCAACGACTCAAACGAGCCATCGACCCGAAGAGTTGGCATCGACCTGATAAAGAATCCATGCAAGGCTTACATTGGCCCGTCAAAGATGAATCCAGCCTTAGACTTTCAAAGGCATGCTCGGAGTTTCGCTCGGCCGATGCGAACATCGCTAAGGTGGGTGGCTCCGATGAACCCGTCTTTGCTTAGCCTAGACACATAACAATACGGACACTATTACTAGAATCGCTAGGCGTTAACACCGCGCATGCTAATAAATGAATGACTCAACGCACCTAGCTAAGGGAATAATCCCATCTTGTATGCCTGTATAGAATATGGAAAAGAATATAGAAAATGTAAGAACTCTCGCACCGCGCTCTACGCTCGTGCTAAGGCACAAGCTTACATTCAAGTTTCCTATGCGTTCAACAATGAAACAATAAATGGTTTACAACAAAGAAACAGAAGACTATCGAGATAGTCGTTCCGAGTAGAGTATAGCAACATTGGAATACTTCGGGACCGATGGGTCGCCAAGGCGACTCCCGCACGAGGAGTTGCATAATGAATGAATAAATGAACGAATGAATCAATGAATGAATGAATGAATACGTGAAGAATGAATGAATGAACGAACAAGTGAAAGAAAGAAATGAAAGAGTGAATAAAAGATAAGAAAGGAAAAAATAGTTAGCGACAGGTATGACGGGCATGTGCAACGGGGCTCGCTACCCGTGCTGTACGGACGCCAACCTGGTCGATAACGCATTATGGCTCAGAGATATCTATGGCTCAAAGACAGCCGTTAAGTTAAATGACAAGTCAATACGAAATGGTCGTGGACAACCGGCACGAGCGAGGAGGGAATATCGTGGCCGTAAAGAAGAAGGGATTCTGCGGCACGATCGAGGGGGAGGAATATCGTGGCCGGCCTAGGCGGAATCAAAAAGGGGGCTTACGGGCTGCTTTGAGTGGGGGCTCGGCCACTCAAGGAGACATAAGGCCAGGCATTTCAAGAGACTATCAAGATGTACCAGCCATCACGCTTCGATAGTTGAGAATGCAAAAGAGAATGTGTCCAAAATGGCTTGTGATGCTAGTGATCGGTACATATAGATTAAGTGGGCTTTGCTGGTGGCAATCCACGTACAAGTCCTTGCATTGAAACAAAGTAGTCTAAGTTAACTAAATAAAGCACCTTCTGTACTTGCTTAAAATGTAACACACCAAATGATAAAGAGTACTTCATGCAAATGAGTTAGAGAACGTGCCTACGACGTGCTAGGACCTGAGGCAGGGACACGCCCTTGAACACTGAATGTTTACGAGAACTACATAAGTTGTCATACATGAATTATTGACTAACTTGGTTTACTTTGGACAGGTAAGGCCGGACGGTAAGTATGGGTAAGTCGTGCTTGTATTTTCATGCAAACACTTGAATTCGGTAACATGAGATAGGTTATGAAATATGCCATAAAACTGACCCTAAGGAAAGATTAGAAAGACAATGAATGATAGACGGTACACAGAAGTAAATCGAACGTGTTTGGTAATGATAGCATTGTGGGCGAGCTAGCCTCCCCACCAGTGCATAATAATGTACTGATAACCCCACAGATTGCTTGTAGGAAGCAGGAGATGTCAGCGGGTGCGGAGCTTCCCTCGAACATGCCAAGGCACGGAGTTAACTCTGGAGCCTTGGGGCGTTGCAAGGAGCTGAAGCACCATATACAGGACATAATGTATCAGAACATCGCCATGAATCATTTCCATCTTGTAAGCCACTTGGCATACCTTTTATGTTCAGAGAGAAAGAGCTTGAGAGACTTGTAAACTCGGCCTAGTGCCGCTTGTAAACTTCTTAAAAATCAATAAAGAGTTTGAATTTGCTTCAACTTGTGTTCATTTACTTTTCGCTGCAAATGGGAACACTCTGTGCGACTCTGTGGCCTAGCTCAAATCGGCCGTTTCTGGACTTAGCCTTGTACGGGCGCAACCTAGGCCCGTGCGGCATCATGCCTTAGCGAGGACGATCGCTCCTATGGGAGCGGGGCGTGACAGATTGGTATCAGAGCACGGCTTTACGTCCTTGGACTTCATTTCTGTTCTCTCAGTTTTGAAAGCTCGTTTTGAAACAAAAGAAGTGTACGCTCTTTCTCGTTGTGTCTTGGGATGTTCCATACAATAATTCTAATATTTTCAAAAGCTCGTACAAGTACCCAGTTGAACAGGATCGATAGACGAAGGCCTTTGAGCCAAATCATGACGGACTTGAGTTGAAAGAAAACTAATGCTAAGAGTTAGCAAATGCAAGGCATGCTTGAATATTCTTATGCTGACAATGGCGAACGAGTACACGAGACCAAAGTATAGTTCGAACGGGATGGTTATGCACGCAGTCTTTTGGCTAAGTTGTGCGGAGTATCGCGCACCTAGACCTTCTGGTGCAAACGAGTTGCGAGCGAGATCGATTATCGCTCGAACGAGAATAAGTGAGCGTGCAAACTCGAATATAGTACGCAAGGGATAGCTATGCACACGGCCTTTTGGCTAAGTTATGCCGCGTGTCGCACACCTCGACTTTTTGGTGCAATCGAGTTGCGAACGATATCAAGTACCGCTCGGTCGGGAACGAAGCTACACTTAGAGTGTGTATCGATAGGAACGCTATCAAACTAACGCTTAGGCGTATACGGAAGATTGATTTGGATTTTGAGGAATAGTGCGAACGACTTAGTGCGTCGATACGACATGAGCGATTACGCTTGAGATTCGTCGAACGAATCTAAAATATGTCTTAGCAAATAATACGAATGTGATTGTGGATTAAATAGGATGGCTTAAATCCGAGTGGTGCATGGATTTTCTTAGGAATCATTCGAGCGAAATTGAGGATTACGAGCAACGGCGAGTATGTCGGCGAGGCAATACGTTCGCGCAAAGCCTTAGAATGCGTCATGCTCAGTTGGTCGTGACTTCGAATGTCCCGAATGAGATGTCATTCAGACAACTTGTCAATGGGCAGCACAAGTTAGAAAATGACTCAAAACGATGAATAAAGATGTATGTCTTGATCGAGGAAGCTAGAGGATAGCACTTGTGATTTCGGATTGGGTCAAATGAAATGTGACTTGAGTTTTGGAGAACGATATTGAAACTAGCTTGAGGAATAGCGATCGAACTTGATCTTGGATTGAATCGAATGGAATTGTGGTATATCCAGTTCGAACAATAACATCAGTCGCACGACTCGAAATTGGTTACAAAGGAAGATCGTCAGGTTATGCATATCATCGATGGTATTGAGGCGTATCAAAGATCGATATGCGATAACTCGGGGATACTCTGACTCGACGAATGATGATCATAAAAATGTCATTGTTCCGATGGATGCTATACTCGGGATATTGAAACGTGTCGAGGAAAATATAGACGTGGCTCGAGGATTTTCTAGTTGAACGAATGACGGCCAGACTATCGAACCGAGATCTTGGCTTGGATAAAAAATAAAAATGTTTGGATATGCTTCGTTGACAACCACAATGTTGACGTTCTTGTCTTATACAAGCGCAACTCCAGTCTCACACATGCGTCACGCCGTAGGGCGATCACTCTGCGTGAGCGCTGGTATGGTGATTCATACAGCGGGGGTGATCGAACTTACATGGCATGGAAAATTTGATACATCGACTTGTGGTTTGATACGAATGTGGACTCGAGAATGACTTAGAGTGTGTGACGGTTGAATTTGAGGATTGCGTGGGTCCAATCCGCGTATCGAGAATGAATTAGTCTAGACCCAAGCAAGAGTTATGCCCCGATGAGAATGATTATTCTGCGGGAGCGTTGCATGGTAATTCATGAACCACCGTGGATAATCGGACTCGCGTGAGATTGGGGCGCAACATATTGTCAAAGCTAGACGACCTCGTGATCGAATACGTGAATTGGTTAGAATTGGTGATTTGAATGGATTCGAATACGCACAACGAATGCATTGATGCGAATAGGTGATCGTGCTTGATGTTTAGAAATCTGAGTGACGCGAGCTTGGGTAGAAAATCCCGTACTACCGACTTTGGTTTGACCCTATGATTGGGGTTAGTGTTGGCATTATTGTTGGGAAACTATGATTCCAATCCTGACATTGACTTAGCCTTGAGAAATGGCCTAGCGGTAAGGCGAGACGCCCCTGTTTTAAGAGTTAGCAATCGAAAGATTGATCTTAGGGATTGGTGTGGATGAATGAAATAGTTCAAGAATAGGAAACCTTGCTCACGAGATTCGACTGACATGCATGTATTTCAGGGACGTCAGAGTATGTGCACGATGCGACTCGAGTGAGAATAATGAATTCTCTATCACACAGTTTGGTGAATGCATGTATTTTGGGGATGCCTGGAATGCGTGCACGATCCAACCAAGTGACACGTTGAATTCCAAACGAGACTTGAGGAATGGAAATTATCAGAGATTGAGATCGTGTTAAAAGAAAGGAATGATACTAGTACGAGCGTGGCTCGGAATCAAAGAAACATGTAAGCGGAGTGTGCGTGAACGACAACGAGATTGGCCCCCAAACGAAGAAAATGATATGAGTGGATGATGCGCAAGTACAGTTGGGATAACGAATTGAATCATTGATAGGAAGATATACTCGATGATAGTGCAATACTTGGTCTCGAATCAGACAGAAATTACTTAGACTTGGTCGACCCGCTAAGAAGAAATTCAGTATTTCGTGAACAAGAATGCTTGAGAAGCGAATCGGATCATCTCGATGACCGAGATAAATGATAGTGAGATGCACGCGAGCTCGATTTTAAATCGAAGTTAGCAAAACGATCGGCAAATCAAAACTATCACGAGTAGCTTGTCCGACTTTGCTAATCGCTAAGCTTGGTTGAAATGTACGTATTCGGGGGACGCCTTGAATACGTACACGATCCAAACTCAGCGATATGATGAACTCAAATGCAGCTGCAAGTGGGTGTTACGATGCGCATGAACGAATGAGTGAGTTTGCCTCAGTCTACGACTCTCGTATTTGATAAATTACAACGCACCTCATGCGACCATTACAGTTCTATGGCACGACAAAATAGCAACCAAGTCGAAGAAACACGTTAATTGAATAAGTATCAACAACTCTAAAATGAATGAAAAGTCAATAAATCGACCAAGCGTATGCGGCACGGAACATGGAGAGGTATCGAGTATAGTTCGATGCCATCGAACGGTAAAGCCAATCGATAGGAATTGTCTAAGATACGTACACGACATGAGTTAAGGAACGATAGGATGACCTGCACTCAAGAAGTCCCAAGGATGAGACTTGTTTTGAGTGGTGTATTATGTAATGACCCGCTCCGCCCTAGCGGAACGCCGATTCAAACGACAAGTGCAACGACTTAAACGAGGCGTCGACCCGAAGAGTTGGCATCGACCTGATAAAGAATCCATGCAAGGCTTACATTGGCCCGTCAAAGATGAATCCAGACTTAGACTTTCAAAGGCGCGTTCGGAGTATCGCTCGGCCGATGCGAACATTGCTAAGGTGGGTGGCTCCGATGAACCCGTCTTTGCTTAGCCTAGACACATAACAATACGAACACTATTGCTAGAATCGCTAGGTGTTAACACTGCGCATGCTAATAAATGAATGACTCAACACACCTAGCTAAGGGAATAATCCCATCTTGTATGCTTGTATAGAATATGGAAAATAATATAGAAAATGTGAGAACTCTCGCACCGCGCTCTACGCTCGTGCTAAGGCACAAGCTTACATTCAAGTTTCCTATGCGTTCAACAATAAAATAATAAATGATTTACAACAAAGAAACGGAAGACTATCGACATAGTCATTTCGAGTAGAGTATAGCAATATTGGAAGACTTCGGGACCGATGGGTCGCCAAGGCGACTCCCGTACGGGGAGTTGCATAATGAATGAATAAATGAACGAATAAGTGAATGAATGAATCAACGAATGAATGAATTAATACGTGAAGAATGAATGAATGAACGAACAAGTGAAATAAAGAAATGAAAGAGTGAATAAAAGATAAGAAAGGAAAGAATGATCAGCGACAGGTATGACGGGCACGTGCAACGGGGCTCGCTACCCGCGCTGTACGGACGCTAACCTGGTCGATAACGTATTATAGCTCAGAGACAGCCTATGGCTCAAAGACAGCCGTTAAATTAACTGACAAGTCAATACGAAATGATCGTGGACAACCGGCACGAACGAGGGGGGAATATCGTGGCCGTGAAGAAGAAGGGATTCCGCGGCACGATCGAGGGGAAGGAATATCGTGGCCGGCCTAGGAGGAATAAAAAAGGGGGCTTACGGGCTGCTTTGAGTGAGGGCTCGACCACTCAAGGAGACGTAAGGCCAGGCATTTCAAGAGATTATCATGGTGTACCAGCCATCACGCTTCGATAGTTGAGAATACAAAAGAGAATGTGTCCAAAATGGCTTGTGATGCCAGCGACCGGTGCATATAGATTAAGTGGGCTTTACTGGTGGCAATCCACGTGCAAGTTCTTGCATTGAAACAAAGTAGTCTAAGTTAACTAAATAAAGCGCCTTCTGTACTTGCTTGAAATGTAACACACCAAATGATAAAGAGTACTTCATGCAAATGAGTTAGAGAACGTGCCTACGACGCACTAGGACCTGAGGCAGGGACACACCCTTGAACACTGAATGTTTACGAGAACTACATAAGTTATCATACATGAATTATTGACTAACCTGGTTTACTTTGGACAGGGAAGGCCAGACGGTAAGTATGGGTAAGTCCTGCATGTATTTCTATGCAAACACTTGAATTCGGCAACATGAGATATGTTATAAAATATGCCATGAAACTGACCCTAAGGAAAGATTAGAAAGACAATGAATGATAGACGGTGCACAGAAGTAAATCGAACGTGTTTGGTAATGATAGCTTTGTGGGCGAGCTAGCCTCCCCACTAGTGCTTAACAATGTACTGATAACCCCACAGATTGCTTGCAGGAAGCAGGAGACGTCAGCGGGTGCGGAGCTTCCCTCGAACGTGCTAAGGCGCAGAGTTAACTCTGGAGCCTTGGGGCGTTGCAAGGAGCTGAAGCACCATATACAGGACATAATGTATCAGAACATCGCCGTGAATTATTTCTATCTTGTAAGCCACTTGGCATGCCTTTTATATTTCAGAGAGAAAGAGCTTGAGAGACTTGTAAACTCGGCCTAGTGCCGCTTGTAAACTTCTTGAAAATCAATAAAGAGTTTAAATTCGCTTCAACTTGTGTTCATTTACTTTCCGCTGCAAATGGAGACACTCTGTGCGACTCTGTGGTCTAACTCAAATCGACCGTTTCTGGACTTAGCCTTGCACGGGCGCAACCTAGGCCCGTTCGGCATCACGCCTTAGCGAGGACGATCGCTCCTACGGGAGCGGGACGTGACACAGGGTCAGGTGTTTGCTCTAACTCATGGGAGTGAAGAAACATCAGAAGGTAAGGTTATCATAGGTACCATTCTTGTTGGATCTGTCCCTACTACACTCTTGTTTGATTCTGGTGCTATATTATCATTTATATCTTCTAGATTTATAGCAATACATAGGATAGCTACCTCCCCATTGTCAAAGAGTTGGAAAATTCTTACTGTGGGCTGTATAGTACACGTGAATAGCATATGTAGAACCTATTCAGTTGTTATATGTGGTAGAGAGATGAGAGCTCGTCTTTTGGTATTTCTCAGGCCAAATTACGATGTAGTTTTAGGGATGGATTGGCTAAGCCAATATCATGCACACTTGGATTGCCATAGAGGTTATGCAATATTCAAGCCGCCAGGACAGCCAGAGTTCGAGTTTATACGAGGAGATACGAAAAAGGGCGTAGGACAGTATGCTGGAGCATGCATGGCAATGGAGGTCACACCACCATTAATCATTGAGGAGTTTGCAGACGTCTTTCCAGATGAGTTACCGGGTCTTTCATCCGACAGAGAAGTCGAGTTCATGATTGAGCTAGTGCCAAAAGCAGCACCAATTTCTTCGAATGCATATCGGCTAGCGAGGAAGGAGCTTGACGAGCTGAAAGTACAGGTACAGGAGTTGTAGGACAAGGCTTCATCAGACCAAGTGTATCACCTTAGGGAGCCCCAGTATTATTTGTGCTAAAGAAAGATGGGTCTGTTCGCATGTGCATCGATTACAGAGCTCTAAATGCAGTAACTATCAAGAACAAGTACCCTCTGTCGCGGATTGATGACCTATTCGACCAGTTGACAGGCTCACAAGTGTTTTCCAAGATCGATCTACGATATGGATATCATCAAGTGAAGGTTAGACTGAAAGACGTTCAAAAGACGATATTCAGGATGCGTTATAGACATTACGAGTTCTTAGTAATGCCTTTTGATTTGACGAATATGTCGGTGGTATTCATGAATCTAATGTATCGGGTGTTCCACGAGTACTTGAACCAGTTTGTCATTGTCTTTATTGATGACATATTGGTCTACTCGAAGAGCCAAGAGGAGCATGCGGAGCACCTGAGGAAGGTACTGAAGAGGCTGAGACAGCAACAGTTGTATGCGAAGTTGAGTATATACGAGTTTCTCTTAGATCATGTTTAATTTCTTAGACATGTGATCTCGGGAGATGGCATTTCAGTAGATGTAGCTCCCCTTCCCAAAAATTTTGAAATATTTTATTATTATTTATTTTATTTAAATGGTGATTTTTAGATTTTATA
>JANAVB010010126.1:0-66434 GCA_029216955.1 Iris pallida
TAACATAGAAACAGAAACTAAATTCCTTCTAAGTGAAGGTGCATAAAGACAATCTCTCAATGTCAAAGACTTATTTCTACCAAAAGATAAAGTAACATCTCCTAATACAACGACCGATACTTTTGTAGCATCACCCATGAACAAGCATATCTCTCCATCACTGAGCCATCTGGTTTCCTGGAACCCCTGCAATGTATTGCAGACATGATTAGTGACTCCTGTATCTACACACCAGGTGCCGGTAGATAACACCTAAATATGTTTCAACTACTAGTAAATGAGATATACCTTCTTTGTTCCCTTGTTTGAGAAGTGGACAATCAGTCTTCCAATGTCCTGACCCTTTGCACTTAAAACATTTGCCTTTCAGCTTTTTCACCGCGCCTTGAGGTCCATGCCCTTCTTTGTGAGTTTGCCTGTTCTGAATGTTATTCTTCTTCTTATCGCCTTTTGGCTTAGAAGTAGAAGCCTTTTCAGAAACAAAAACATGACCACTCTGCCTAAAGAGAGATTCAGCATCCTGTAGCTCTTTTGCAAGTTCTGCCAAACTATACAACCTTTTGTTCATGTTGTAATTAAGGCAGAAATTATCAAAACTTTTAGGCAGAGTCCCGAGAATGATATCGACCTGGGATTCCCCATCCATTTTAGCTCCAAGGATCTCCATCTCATTCAGATGACCCATCATCTTGAGAACATGATCCCTTACTGGTGTACCCTCAGCCATTTTTGTATTCATCAAACATTTCATAGCAAATTGTCTAGCTGCTCTACTCTGATGTCCGAAGAGTTCCTTGAGGTTATACATCATGTCATAAGCTGTAGCCATGGCCTGATGCTGATGTTGCAGTACATTTGACATAGATGCCAGAATGTAACACCGCTCATCTGCCTTTTTCCACTTCTTATAAGCCTCTTTGACCTCTTCATCAGAGTTAGCATCAGGCTTAGGTGGGCATTCCTCAACAAGTACATATTTGTACTCCTCAGCAGTCAAAACATTGTCCAAATTACGTTTCCAGTGAATATAATTAGGTCCAGTAAGTTTGTTTTCTTTAAGAATCACCATAAGTGGACTGAAAGAACCCATTTTTGAAATCTTGAGAATCACATAAATAAAATTATGTAGGGCAAAAAAACTTTTTGGATTAATTAAATATTGATTCCCTCAAAACAATAATAAAAAATTCACCAACACCTTGAACACCATGAATTTAGCACGCCACGATAGTATGGACGTATACAAATTCAACTTTGTTCAAGTAGGTTTTTCTTATTAATTTTACTATCATGTCAACATAACTTTATGACAAATAAAATTAATATGTTGGTCTTGCTCTGGTCATACAAATAATAGCAGTGGCTCTGATAGAGAGGATACCATTATTTGTATCTAAGTGTATACCATTACTTAATACTAAGTCCATTACCTTATAATGAGTTCCTTCAGATGGAGAAGTGAACACATACTAGGTAACTTTCTACAATTATCCCTAAGAAAGTTTGTACTGGTGATCCATAATTATACTCATCCGATATGGAGGAAGGCACTAAAGCCAACGCGCAAGTATAATTACATCACCTACAAACCAGTAATGGAGACCATAGGATTTATACTAAATAAATATCCTCTTCCACTTAGTTATTTAACAATGAGGGTTTTTCTACTAGTTGATATTATGTCCATGTTGTCCATTATTAATATAGGCTTAGTTTCTTTAAAAAAATATCCACACAATAATAAACATGCATAATCAGAAAAAGAAAAATGACAACAAATAAGAGAAAAATATCCAACTATTATGGTCATCTTTCCTGTTCTGTCCTCAACTATCCGAATCCAAAATCTGGCGCTACGCAGATCTATACGGGGTTTGACCTGCCCGGTCAGGTCGCGGGGTTCGGGGCAGCGCTCAGAATTTTTTTAGGTTTTGGCTGTCGATTCATTCATCGAAAATCATCTGTCTGTCTTTGGACTGCTTAAAACCAGCATCTCGTCCGGCATCAGAAATAGCCACCACCGCCATCACGATTGATCAAAAATAATTAAAATTACATCAATCCTATGCCTCCCGAAAGAGTTCACACATAATCTAGATTACAAAATTCAAATAATAAGCACAATCAACCCTCGTAATTTTAATTACATCCACAGTAACAACAACATCCACGACATATCTGTGGTTTAAACAACACAATCGAAACATGTATTGGACCATAATAGTTGGATCTAAGATGCCTGCAAAATCGAGTTAGAACAGATCTACATCTACCGACTATTACACAGCACAGGTTTTATTGGACAACATGGATGTATCAATCAATACGCAGATCCAAAGTGGCTCTGATACTAATTGATGGAACTGGGAATTCCAGGACCCTAACTTTGGCGTGCGTATTGATCGATAGAAAGTTAAACATACTTAATACGTGTTCTAACCCTTCATAGGAGGAAACTAGGGTTCACGAATTATACCTGCGAAGGAAAGAAGACAAGTAATTCCTGGTAATCTCGAGCGGACGACCCCAAGATCTCCTGCACGTATTCCTTCCTCGAGTTCAATGTCGTGTGGGCGACGATCTTCTAACCTTTTTTTCTCCTTGGCAGCCCTCTCTTTCTCTTCTTACGTGAATTACAAATTTAGAAAAAGCTTCAGATTTATGATCAGTCATCTGGCGGCCAGAGAATAGAGGATATATATAGGCTACGACAGGGACCAAGAGGAGAAATTAGGGTTAGGCCTCCTAACGGATCTGGATATCCCGTGTTCAGCCCGAACACACAATCCAGGCCTATTAACAATAGCTCGGTCCACTAATGAGCTATTGTTGCACTACCTCCCTAATCCCAAACTATGTTTGTGGGCTCCTTTTATTATATGCTCGTTTGGCTCCCCATGTTAAGATATTGTATGTTCGTCGATCAAATTAAGTTACTGACAACTATATTGATTCGACATCTTTTATCCTTAAGTAGTACCTCTCATCTTTATTTGTTATATCGGATATAATCTACCTGCAGGATTTACATGATAATCCTTATGAGCTCTTTAAGGGGACATCATCAACTCGATGTATCGGGACATGGATTCCATTTATAATCAACTGCCCATCATACATACAATGTTATTACCCAATTCATAGAGGTTGTTGATCCATAATGAATCTCACTCTTTTATGAGTCAAAGTAATGCACACTGCATATACATGTCTGTTATTATATCCAGATTAAGAGCACAAACATCCATAATAACATAGGTATTTGTTCTCTTATGTAGTCAGTACAAAGAGAACAACCTTAAATGGTCCTATTAAATACACACAAAGTGTACAAGTGTAAACCTATAGTCAAGATAGATTAATACCAGATTACACTACAACCTTTTCAATAGATTGTCTAAGTCCATCTAGGTTGTGAATTTATATACTCCATAGGGAACTGATAATATGATCTTCTGTGTGACACCACACACCATATTATCTACAATATAGAATATCAGACATTTGCATTAACACTTGCAACAAATACAATATGCAAACATTTGTCCATATGATTCTCATTCAAAATTTAAGGAAAGAAGGCACGTGGCGTTCCCACGTCCAGGCGCATCCGACATATGCGTGCAAGGAGCAGCCAACATGCTATATATAAATAGAAGGATCACTCCTTCATGAAAAAAGAGAGGGATATATACAGACAGGCTGTTATATCCACATAGAGGCCAGAAGAGATACTCAACGTCCACTTCTCCTCACAATGCTCCGGCATCCAGAGCAACCCAGACCTTCAGAGAGTTCAAGATCGTCGTCAGATTGTCAACGGAGTCAACGTATTACCACTCACTCTATCGACACAGTGCCTAGATAAAAACAAAAGTGTACTCTTAGGACTATATCTAACTCTTACTTTGTACTCTGTTCTATTTGTAATTGAAAACATCAAACAAAGAGTTTTAATGGCAAACAAGCTGGCGAATCTGTTGGGAACTGCTTTCTTCTCTAACGAGAAAGTTGTGTCACAATCTGACGACATCAAACTCGGCTCCTCCTACGAAACACTTGTGGTATGCCTCAATCAACAGACGTATGAGGAGTTCATCTCTGAAGGCAGCATGAGTCCTTCGAAGCGGCTGCCAAAGCCAAAAAAGATACGCCAGGTCTGGGTGTGCAAGGACGATGCACCTGACACCATCACTAAAAGGGATGCGCCACCACAGCTGGCCCTTCCTGCTGACGCCCTCAGTAACAAGGATGCGCCCACTGGTGCCGCATATCTGTCTGGGAAATGCAGTATTGACTGTATTCCCCAACCGTCATCTTTCCAGGCGAAGAAGATGCGCAAACGGAGCAGAGGTGCAACCAATCTCCAGCGTATGAGCTCTGGTGCGCA
This sequence comes from Iris pallida, assembly GCA_029216955.1. Lineage (NCBI taxonomy): Eukaryota > Viridiplantae > Streptophyta > Magnoliopsida > Asparagales > Iridaceae > Iris > Iris pallida. The sequence continues at coordinate 4,391 of JANAVB010010126.1, forward strand.
GGAGAGAACGTCTGTCTTCAGCAGACTCACATGCTGTCATGGCAAGGCACAATTGGATTCTGAGTACTATGCACCTTTGCGGACAAGTACAAAGAAATCTAAGACAGTACAGGCCATGCGCCACGAATGTGCTATGCCAACAGCAAACCAGAAGCATGCGTTCAAAATCATGCGCGCTACTGATGGTAAGCTGTACAGAGTCGACTCGGGCGCATCTGTGCCAGAAACATGTCGACTCCCAAAGTCCATGTCCCGCTTGGGCGCATCTACTATGTTTCGAACCAAGTCTGGCTGGGCAACCGCGATGTTGAGTCCATGCACCCACTTGGGTGATGCGTATAAAGTGGTCTCAAGTTGCCATAAATGTTGTTCCTCTACCAACGATCTGGGCGTATCTCATACGCGTAAACTAGATCGGGGGGTACAACATTCACATGACCACCCCCTTGCTTGGCCTTGCCATGTGCCTGATGGGGGTGTTAAAGTAAAACTCTCCCATCATGATTTGCGTAATATGATCAGCCACAAACGCAGATCAGGAGAGCTGACTAATAAGCACAATGTTCCCCTCGTAGGGCACACCTGTGCTATAGTCACCATCAACTGCTGTTATTATAAAATAGCAGTTCCACCATGGAGGCAGTCCGTGTTTCAACGACTATAATCTACGGCACCTATCCGATGTCGCCTCGGAAAAAAAGTGCCAATTAAAGACGAAGCGGAGCCCAAGATCGCTTCCTGTCATGTTGTCTCCAATTCTAACTCATCTGTGAGAAAGATGACCACCAACTCCTCAGCCTTTGCATCCAAGACTCAGCTGAAAAAGAACAAAACAGTGGTTCTATCCCCAGGGGTGTACAAATGTACCCGAGCAAGGAGCAAGGCCTTGGCAGAAGCAACAACCGATGGTAGTCAAGCCTCTGACAACCCTCCCCTCGAAGACGAAGAAGTGCTTCGACAAACCGACCCTGACATAGCGGGGGGTAGCCAACACGAGGCCTCAGAAGAAGAAGCCCTTCTACAGGAAAGCGAGGTCGAAAGCAAAGCCTCGACCGATCCATCCACTTCTACTTATGTCGTGATAGCTTACATGGCAGGGGGTGGTGATGAAGGAGAATCAGACACTCCAGCGCTAGACATCGTGCAGCGCATAGACACTCTTGAGGGGAGTCTCAAAACCCTCTCTGCCTCCATGCAGATCCTGACCCAGGCGGTACTGTTCGATATTCAAACCACTCTGGCAAGGGCACCTGTCTCCACTAGCTCCGATCTAGGGGCTAACGGAGAATCAACTATACCCCCCTCAATGAGTATCTTCAGGGGCGGAGCACCACACTGCACCGCGAGCGTCAGCTCCTTCCAATATCCAGCTTCCGGCTGTACCGCCTTCACCTGCTCCCAGCTCGACAGAAGACTTGGTCGAGATGGTCAGAGACCTGTACGAGCATTTTGAGGCCCGAAGTAAACAGGAGGATCGCCAAAAGATGGGACTCCCGCAACCTTACCCCCTCGAATAGAACAAAGTGGTTTATCCTCCTAAGTATAAATCGCAAACACTGACGCCATACGACGGAAAGGATTCTCCTTGCCGTAACCTGACCTACTTTCAGTCTCAGAGGGGGCATCTCCCAAAAGAAGATGCCTTACTCACGAGCCTGTTTGTCGGAGCTTTGAAGGGCGCCACCTACGACTGGTACTGCAGTCTCCCTGACAACTCCATATCATCCTTCGATGATTTGACACGCCTCTTCCTTGATCGGTTCTACGACGGAGGGGGGGACATGACCATGTCATCTTTCATAGAAGTACGGCAGACTGAGAATGAGACCGTTCGAGTCTTCATCGAACGTTTCCGACAAGCATGTCTAAGGTTGCCTCTGGGCATGCCGAAACACGCACTCATCGGAACATACAGCATGAACATGCTTCCTGCAATCAAGCTCTGGCTCAACTCCACTCCCCCGCCTGATTGGAGCGCATTGATCATCGAAGCCGAAGCTGCTGAAAAGAAGGCACGTAATGCTCGCCTTCTGGGGGTTAACTTCCCTATCTTTGATGACAAAGGGAAACGGCCTGCGACCAGCAGTAGCAGCCACGAAGCGAAGGGGAAACATGCGTTGACTGTCAATACGTCTAATAGCATGCAAGGTCCTACCCAGAGGCATCCTACCGCACCATGATCGAAGATGGTCTACTCCTTCCATGATGAGGATACCTTACATCTCTTCGAGATGCTGAAGCAGGACGACAAAATCAAGTTGCCTGATCCCAAGCGTCCAGACGAAGTAGGCAGAGTCGGCGACCCGAGGTATTGTCACTACCATCGGTTCGTTGGACATCCAACTAAAGACTACTACATCCTCAAAGACTATATACAATGTATGATCAATGCGAACGTCATCTCAGTCGACTACGAGGAGAAGACAGTCTCGACCAACATGGTGTCGCTCTAGTTCGGTACCTTACCGCCTATCACAGCTCAAAATGGCGTCGTCCCCATCCCAAAGGCGACAATGGAAGTAGTCAATCTTCTACCAACCCGCGACAACGTGGTTGGACTGACACCACTCACAACATCCAAGGGAGAGATCATGTGGGTTCATCTGGATCTCGTTCCAGAGCTGACTCAATCGGGGGTACCCTCTACATCCAAAAGCAATGGCAAGAAGACCAAGTCTTGTCGAATGGTGACTTCCTTCCTTGAATAAGCACTACCATACAAACGCGTTCACAGCAGAACGCCCAGCCAGAGGATTCTCCGTCTGAAGTAACACCTCCTATCATCACCACAGTTGTCCAAGAAGAAGGTTCATCCCAGCCTCCTGCAGTTGATAAAAAGAAGCAGATGGAGGCCCGCTTCGACAGGCCTCTTCAAAAATTCAACGCTCCGGGGTTAGCCAAGCCCCACAACTTTGACATAATGGTACAACTGGTCAGTACTCTAGCACGGCTTTCCCTATTCGAGCTCCTCCACCTATCCAAAGATACTCGGGAGGCTCTCTGCGAAGCCCTGAAGGACGTCGAGTCTTTCATCAGTCAGGTCAAGCAGCCTGACGATGATCCTACAGCCTGTCCACACTGCCATAATATGGGGGAGATCATCCCCAATATCACATTCACTCAACAGGATATGCTGCTCAAGAACAACAGGCACAACAGACCCCTGTATTACATAGGGTATATCGATGCCATCAAGGTGGATCGAATGCAGATTGACCATGGGTCTTCTCTCAGCATCATTCCTCGAACTCTACTTCAGACGTTGGGGATCCCGATGCATTGCCTGACAGCGTCTTACACTGCCATCAGTGGCTTTAACGCCAGTAAGAGTGAGCCACTGGGGAAGATCCGCTTGAAGTGTCACATCGGTGATCTCCAGACCGAGGTGACTTGCTATGTTATGGATGCAGACGTCAACTACAATATCCTGTTGGAACGGCCGTGGATACATGAATACATGGTAGTGCCGTCTACTCTCCATCAATGTATGAAATACGTGTCCACTAGCGGCATCATCCGAACAGAGTTTGCTGATGTCGATCCCTTCAGAGGGATTGAAGCCTTCTTTACCGACGCTGATCTGTACAAATTAATTCATCTCGAAGATGAAGCCAATGACGCTGATGACGAGGCAGAAACTGAAGTCGAAGCTGACTCAGAGGCGGACATGTAATCAACGCTCCCCTAAAAGTGCAACTCAAAGGGAGGCCGCCTCAAATATCGGCCCCTATAGTAGTCAAACTCTGTGGGAAGGCACCAACCAGGACATCCAATGAAGCTCCGTTGAAGATACGTCTCAAAGGCAAGCCCCCTCAAGTGGCGGCTCCTCTCGTAGCCAAGCTACGGGGAAAGGCTCCAACTCCCAGCATACCAACTGAGGCTCCCCTCAAGGTGCAGCTCAAAGGCAGTCCTCCTCAGTTGTTGGCACCCGTCCGATCACAAGAGAAGACCTCGACATCCTTCTCAGCACAGTCCCAGGAGCCAGCACGGGGCAAGCTCCCGAAAAACTTTTCTAAACCTCCCAAGGCTGCTCCAGTTCTCACCGATGAAGAACTGGAAGAGTACATATCGGCCAATGTCGATGCTCCATCCCTCGATGATGTAATCCCTCGGGACAAGATCCCGTATTTTATCAATAAGAGAGTGTCTTTTAATTATTCTAGTCTTCCACATTGGAATACTATATACACTCTAGATAATGCTCTACAGTCGTTGTAAACACAAATAACGACTGTGAGTCAAATAAATTGAGTCATCCTGTACCAAGGAGTCTGTTACATAGTCCCGCCTCGGAACAAGGACAAAAAGCCTATTATCTTTAGCAAAGTCGAGCGTTACCAAGACCTCCCACCGACGGAGCCAGAACCCGACACCGGTAGAATGCAAACCTATCAGTACAACGATCGAGCCAAGTATCTCATCCAAAAGATGGGTTACAACTTGATAAGCGGCCAAGGTCTGAACTACGACAAAGGTCGATGCCTTTCCCTACAATTTCCAATGCCAAAAGAAAAGTCACAAGACTACTATCACCGTACCCGACGAGGGGTAGGCTACATCACGCCTCCAACAACTCCCGAAGAATCAGAAGCATAGGATGTTATACATTCTCACTCATCTGAAACTTCAACTTGGGACTCCGACACCAGCATCGGCTCAGTCTTCAAGAAGGTGCTGTCAGCCAACATGACAACCGTACATCCTATTGACGGCAAATCCTCAAAAAAGTACTATTCTTGACCTCTGTCGAAAATGTACTGCCTCTCCCCATGAAGAGGACTGGTGAACTTGACCAAACCAAGTTCACACCCCTTCTTTGACAAATCATATGCTTCTGGAACCCAACCATTTCGTTGCATTCTATTCCTAGTAGAAGAACAACCACGTCCACATTACCTCTGAGTTGCTTCTCTACACCCCATCAAGCAGGATCCTACACCGTATAAGATCATGCTTAAGGCAATGTTTACAACGTCCACATCACCTCTGAGTAAACATTTCGTACAAACAATCCTTGTGTTGGTGCACTATAGAACATCCACGTCCATATTACCTCTGAGTTATTCTATAAACCCCCACAGAGTTTACTTCTACCATGTCCATATTACCTCTGAGTAGGAAAACTCTACCAATTAGCCCATATTTACTATGTCCACATTACCTCTGAGTAAATATGTTGGTCCTCTCTTTCAACTTATCAGTCCGTACCTAAAACCAAGGTACACCAAGGATGATAAGTCCACATAAAACCCCCAGGAGAAGTACCCCATATTTACCAAGTCCATATTACCGATGAGTAAATATGCTGGGTCCATCATACAACTTATTATCTGCACCCAGAGACCAAAGTGCGCAACAGATATAGGTCCACAAAAGTCACAAAAGATTGAACAAAGCAAAGGGTTCTTTATTTCTTCAACAAAGGAAATAATAGAGCTACATTTTTTTTAAAACCTACATCAAAAGAGAGATAGAAGTGTCTCCAAAACAAAAAGAAATAAGGCAAAAAAACTAAGGATCCGCAATTAGTTCGTCAACCCGACGTTGCAAGTCTTGAGCTTTAGTCTCCACAGTCGCCAGAACGCGACGCTCAGCTTCCTGGCGCATTGCGTGTCACGACCCACACCCAGTGTAAGGGCACGAAAAGTGGGTACGTCCAGCCTATGCCACAATGTCTGCAATAGAACGCTGTCCTCGGTCACAACATCTACCAATATAACCATACCTGTACAATAATATACGCTCCAAAAGGAGGACAATATAGAGGTACAACTCAATCATAGAATCTAAGATGGAATAAAGAGAGTAAATGGATGGATAAGATAAAGGAGTAATCTCGAACAATAGTCACAAAAGAGAGTAACATCTGAGTGTTCAAACAACACAAAATATCCAATAACTGAAAGTATATCTCAAGACAAAACAATCTAAGCAAGAAACTAGTCTAGAAGTCCAACTAGACAATGGGCAAGTCTTCAGCGACTGCTGTATCCTCTTGAGGGTCCAAGTCGTCGGTGTCATCTAAGCATGTGCCATAATATGTAGTACAGAACTCCTCATCATCACCTGTAATATTTTTAACAGTCCAATCAGGACGAAAACGAGCACAATACATCTCATGTAGTTTATATCTTGACAGAAAATATAAAACATGTTATAGATTAAGATACATGAAACGCTGTAAGAAATAAGCATGGAAAGAAAGAGAGAAACTGATGAACAAAGCTATCTATATATGATAATAGAGAACTGTAAGTGACTATGTGATTTAGAGTACAAGATAGACATGTGAAAGGCTTGATTTATACATGATTACACTGAAGAGTTTGTACATGATTACACTACTTTGGAATTGTTTACATGACTATTTCTACTCCCCCAAGCCCCAATCAATACATAATGATCTAGACAGGTTATGTTATTGTACATGATATTTTATACATGAAGTTCATGAGATCATGAGAGTACATGAGAGCACATGAGTGTACATGAATAATAAGAGTTCATAAAATAAATGATGTTCGTGAAAAGCACATGACAAGATGTATTCGATGCACCCGAGGGGGATAACATCTCATGTAAAGATCCATATAGTACTAATCCGTGATAATGTCGTGTCAGCATCAAGTAAATTAAACTATGACAAGAATATAATTCCTAACAAGTATGAAACGGTCAGAGAATGTACTCGCGTGGTATCTCGACTGTCTGATGAGAATAAGAGTCCGAACTGGAGTGTCTGAGTCATATTTAGAACAACCATATGTTACAAAGTGTCTAATATGAAAAAGATGAAGTCTACAATGCATTCTAAATGATTCTAGGTCCTTCTAGGTCAAAGTCAACCCTTGGTCAACTCTGGTCAAACCTGGTCAACTCTGGGCAAACCTGGTCAACTATATGTTAACTAGTCCATCTACCAAATTTTAGGTCAAACACAAGTTATCAAGTCATTCTAAGTCCGTTTGAGTCAATTTGGATCAAGTTTGACCCAAAGTTGATTTTTGTCGACTTGGTCAACATGCTAGTCAACTCAACCAAATTAGGCTCATTGGGTCAATCCTAAACTGACTCATTAACCCTTAGACTATATCTTAAAGCAATCACAACATATTCCTATATATATTCATACATTACATACAATATGTATATGCATATATACATATACACACATAAACATAGGCTTGAAAGGGAAAGAGAAGAGAGTGTGTGCGTGTGTGTTGTGTGAAGGAGTCGCTGTTGTGAGGCTAAAATCTGAGAACAAACAAAATCTCAACTATACATATAATATATCTATATGCATCAAGTAAATTATACATGTATATATAAGAAAACTATATACATAGACATGTATATATATATATATATATATATATATATATATATATATATATATATATATATATATATATATATATATATATGGATACACCCAAGTATCTATATAAAATCAAAATCAAATCAACTAACCAAATATAAATTCAGAACTGAAATTGATATACATATAATATATATATATATATATATATATATATATATATATATATATATATATATATATATATATATATATATATATATATATATATGTGAAACCCGTAATTTTAGACTGCAATTTTAATTTTTATTTTGCTAAATAAATTTTCTAGAATAATGTGATCATTTAAGTTGTGAATATTTTAATTTAATATTAGTATTAGTTTAATCAAATAAGTGTGAAAAATTCTTTTCCAAAATAATTAAAACAAGGAATTTTGATTGTCAGCCCAGACCCGGACCCGAAATCGAATTGGAACTAAAAACATTTTTAGTTAGTTTTTAATTACCAATATTTATTTATCAAATTTTTCTTCAAAACAATTTTTTGCTCAAAACCTTAAATTCATTATTTTCCAAAGTCTTAAAACCCATTTTAGCTAAAACTTTAAAGCCATTTTCTCTAAATGGCCCAAATCCATTTAGCTACCTTAAGCCCACCATTTAGCTGATTAAAGCCAAAAAGGTCCATACCAATTTTTTTCCAAACTCTTCATTCTGTGAATGAATGAGATTTCATTCATTAGTTGGTGTTTGCTGAATTGGAGTTTTAAAGGCTTTAAGTCTTTAAGTCTAAGTTTTGGGAGAGAGAGAGAGTATTCCACTCTCTGTTACTTCTTTGTAACCGAAGTTCTTTTCGGTTTCTCGTCCCCGACCAACTGATGGCTCTCTACCTTCCCGTCGCCGGCGCTATTATGGCCAAGGTGGCCGACCACCTCCCCTATGGGTAACCCCCAACTCCTCTATACCTATATAAAGCCCTCTTCTCCACTCTTCCCACACCACTCTTCTTCCCCAAAGTTCAAATCCCTAGATCTATTTCCGGTGAAACCGAGCTTCCCTCGGTCGACCACTCTCCGGAGCCCCCTCCGGTCGCGCTGTCCCGCGCCACCGACCGCCCTCGGCGCGACCCCATCGTCGCCACCCCCTTCCGTACCACCCTCCGGCGAGCTCGACCAGCGCCGAGCTTCTCTCGCACGCGGTCCCCGCTTTCCAGATCTGTCGCCCCCGTGCGGCCTCACTCCGGCGCGCACCCCCGTGCGCCCTTCCCGTCGGCTATCCGGCGACTGTTCCCCTTTACGCTGCCGACAGCGCTGCTCTTCGCAGCGTCTCTCTTCTGGCCAGCGTGCCCTAGTTCCGTTCTCGGCAGCGCCTCTGGTACTGTCTCTAGCCGAGCTCTTTTCTCTTTGGGCGAGTGTTCTCTGGATTTGTTCTGCTGTGCCTATTTCGGAGTTTTCGACGTTCGACGTCGACGACGTTGGGTCAGCATCATTTCGGAACGTCGCTGCTGGATTATTCTTCTATTTTATCATCTGAGAGCTCTAGCCGAGCACCCGAGGTATAAATTCTCTGCCCCGTTGCGTTTATTCTCGGTAGTCTATGATGAAATCGGTCCCCGGTTTCCCTTTGGGAAATCCGGTTAGCTGCGTAGTATTTTTCGATTAGCTGCGTTAGCGTATTTTTCTGTGTTTTATCTGCTGGTTTGGTGTGGTTTGGATTGATTATGGAATTTCTGGATATTTCGGGAAATTCGGTTGTTTGGGTATTATTCTGGTGGTGTTGGAAATTAGTTTCGGTGGATATTTTGGGATTATTATTTGGGATAGAATATTTGCAGGTTTTCTGTGGCGCATTTCCCAGTTTTGGGTTTGTTCCGAAATAGAGGAAGTGCTGCCCAAATTTTTACAAAAATTATATTTATATTGATTTCAAAATTGGCTTTCGAAAATGAATTTTAAACTGATTTTCGGGCGACGATCGTACCGGTCTGTGGGCCCTGGCGAAATGCAAACGCACCGGTCCGACCGGACGTTGGGGTATTAGCCGAATTTTGAGGAATGGACCGAGTCTGAGACTCTTAGCTTTCATTTTCAATTATTTTATTTAATATTTAGGCTATTTATTATAATTATTTAATTATTGCACTTTATTTAATAATTAAATCATTTTTCTCTTATTTGATGTAAAAGATAATTGTACAGGGCATAAGCCCACTCTAGGATGTTTAGCTGTGCCATTGTATTGTGTAGCGTAGTTTTATTTTATTTTCTGGTGGATGTGATCTTGGGTGGTTTTGATTAGACGTTTAAATCGTAGTTAGAGCATAATTTTCTAATTAATTAAGAATTAATAAATGAATAAAATAATAGTAAGATAACTAGTTCATAATTTATCACTGTAAGAAATTATATTTTATTAGATATTACAAAATACAAAGTTTTCCAAAGATAATCGGTTCTCGTTGTTATTTCCAAATAATCAATTAATCGGTTTAATCAACGCACATAGTTGGCGACGTAAACGATAGCTGTAGCTTAATAACAACTAAAACCTGACTAGGACTTACTACTAGAGATTGCAACTAGCACACTTAGTCTGGTTATTCAAGGTTCTAAGTCGAGTTCTCAACTGTAGGAACTCGAAGTTACACCTGACGTTCCTCCTCGGTACCGACTCGTCTATCCAGTCATTCTAAAACAAAGGCAAGTGCAGTTATGTCTATTTGGTAATTTATCTAGTAATTGTTTTATTGCAATTTTAAACCACATTGCTACACGGAACTCTCTCCTAGAGTTCGAATATTGACTCATTGATTGAATCTGATTGACTCGAGATATTGGGGGAGTACTGTAGCGTCTATGACCAATACCCCTATATTGCATCATTGATTGTGCGAGCTGATTCCTCCTATACACGAGGATAGGCCGGACCGTATCATTAGGATATAATTGAATCATCCCAAGCCGGTCATAGTTCGTTACCTACTCAAATCACATTGTTTTCAATTGTAGAATTGTGAAAAATATTGTTAAAGTATTTCAAATTGTTTAACATTGCAAATTTCAAATTATTATTTGAATTATTGGATATTCGTAATTGTACTTTGCTTCCTCCTGATTGGAGACCCAATATTTTAGGTATCACTGATGAGGCTTTGTTACGCGATCCCAAGACGAGGAATTCGAGGTTGCTGAGCTGTTTGCCTAGAGTTTTCTTTTATTCATGATGTATAAAAAAAAATGGTTTAAGTTGTATCTTTTATTTCATGTAAAAGTTTAATAAAGTTTTAAATTTTTCGATGTTGAGTTGTGACAAATTATAGTGTTGTTGTATGGTTACCTGCTACTGAACAGCTTACTGCTGCCGTCTCAACAACGGTGCAGGCTGGGCATGATCCGACTAGACCCAGAATATTGGGATCGGATCGTGACAATATATATATATATATATATATATATATATATATATATATATATATATATATATATATATATAATATATATTATATAATATATATATATATATATATATATATATATATATATATATATATATATATATATATATATATATATATATATATATATACATACATATAATGTTATATATATATCCATTGTATATACATATAATGTTATATATATATATATCCATTGTATATATATATATATATATATATATATATATATATATATATATATATATATATACACATAGAGATATAAAGGGCTATATATATAATATATGATGGAAACCTTAGAATGTAAAATTAGAGATCAATACCAACAAGTCCAGGATCTATCTAACATTATACAAACTCAGAAATTCTGAGTTAAATCTCAGAAAATCCAATTATAACAAAAATTAACTCAAAAATACACAAACCGAAACTGAAAACCTAACTCAAAGCTCAAAACGCACAATACTCAACTAGAACCTGTGAAACTTGGCAAACATGAAGGTGTATACGTGTGTGATGTGCTCGGGTACTCACGGGCTCGAACCCGTGTCCGTATCGTGTCCGGTCAGTGCTTATCGCACGGCACGTACGCGCGTGTACAGTATCAGCCGAATCAGTGCAGACGCGACAACTTCGCGAATAATTAACGAAATATTGTGAAAGTTTAGGAGCACATGGGAAGAGGTTGCCCCTACGTGTCCATAAAATTTCACACAAATCCGTGTCCTGTGCGTCGAGTTATGACACTCAGACTGTAGGGGCTGTACGTACGCACGCGTGCGGCCTCGTCGGTGCGTGTCGATGTCCGTAGCTCGCGACACGAGCCACGTCGTGCCACGTGGTCAAGTACCTGGGTAGATTAGGTCTAGGGCTTCGTATCCATGCTCCTGGAATGAGTCCTTGTCACGTCATGTTCGCGTACGAAGGCCGGTGCTGGCTGAACCGTGCGCGTTGGATTTCTCCGCGCATGCTTTATGAAACGTCGTAAAATTTTAGGTGCACGTGGGAAGAGGTTGCCCCCATGCGTTAATAAAATTTCACGTAAAACAGAGCCCTATGCGTCGAGTTATGACGCTCGGACAGCAGGGCATGCACGGGGCCGTGCACGGGCCTCGTGCACGTATGTCTGTGTCCGATTCGGACACTAAAATCGTGTCAAATCAAGATCCATCTTCACGAAAGTTATCTTAAATCATAACAGCAAGAAATTCATGAAAATAGAATCAAAAAATACCAACTTTCAGTTCTAAGTGGTATTTCGTCGAACACGTGTTACAATGGACCGACACGTGCCGATACGGCTATCAAACGAAATCACAAACCTACCAAACTTCATGCACAGGTCTGAGGTACCTATATGGATGCATCTACAAAGAAAAAAATAGAATTAACAAGTGTGTAGAGAGATTTATCTATTGAGTGTCAAAACTCAATGAAACAAGCCTCCAAACACGTCGATGTCGACTTCCTCCGTTTAAACGCCTCCAATCCCTCGCTAACAAGTCTCCAGCAGGTTCCTCTCCTCCGAATAGTCGCAACGCACTTCGTTTGGAAGGATTTGGATGAAAAATGAGAAAATGGGGCCTTTGGAAGAGAAGGGAAAACTAGGGTTTGTGAACTTGTGACGGTTACAAGTTAAAACACAATGAAAAAGACGGGGGCTACTGTTGTGGCCGGCCAAGGGGTATTAGGGTTAGGTTTAGGGTTTGGTCATAGTCCAACACTCATCTAGTTGCTTTAAAGGCCCATTGACAAAAAAGCTTAAACGTTTTATGAAAAATGACTTAAAAAATGAATTAAATGATTCCTAAAATGGACAATAATTCTAAATTAAAAATCTAAAAAGCCAATTAAGTCTCTAATTACATTATTAGGCTTCTAATCAAGGTTGACTAAGGTTATACCACCTTCTACTACCAAAATACCAATCAAATCCACACACCAATCAATTAAATAATATAATAATAAAAATTCAAATTAGCACACAAAGACTAAAATACCCCTAATCTAGAAAAGTTGGAGTGACACTTTTAGCAAAAAGCCCAAAAAGTCAAATAACTTAAAACCCTAAAAATCAATTCAAGAAGTTTCCTAATTAGGACTAAAAACTTAAAATTCAAATCTAACTTGGTAATTAGGTCTCTAATGTCATGGTTAGTCTCTAATCATGGTTAGCTAAGGTTAAACCGACTGCTAACACAACACCAATTAAAATATTATAAATGAATCCAAAAATAAAAAAAATCACATAATTAACAAAATATCCTTATTTTAGAAAATAGTGGTTACATTGCGTGCCTGGCCTCAGGAGCAAGGTCGGCAGCGAACTTGTCATCCAACTCCTTCTTCCGATGAAGCAAGAAGGCCGCATGGCGAGTGCACCTCGCCGTCTCCTCCATAAGCTGGACATGTTCGGCCTGTGCCGGTTCGGAATTATCCAGAAGCCGGGCTCACTGCTCTTGTAGATGACGAATCTGCGTATCAACTTCCGCGAGGTTGACCTTCAGGGACTCTCACAGTTTGGCCTTCTCCTCCATCGACGAGGATAAACTCTCCTTCTTGTCTACAGCATCGGCCATCTCTTGCGCCCAGGTAGCCATGGTGTCAGAGTGAGCCGACTCAACGGCAGCCTCCAGCTTATTCTGCTCTTCTTTAATTAAAGCAGAAAAGTCGTTTCGCCAAATGTTCCAGAGTTCTGTCAGGCGAAGATCGAGCTCAGTCATAGAGGCTTCCAAGATCTCGGCCATATGATCATGGCCTTGGTAACTACGGATCTGCTGGATAAATGGGAGCGCCATGCGCTTCGTAATCGTAAAGCTTCCACCTTCGTCCAACACAGCCGACACTTTCCGTCGCAATATCTTGTAGACGACCTTGACCATGAATCTTACGTATTTATCTGCATCAGCCAGCACTTGAGGCGTTATCGCAGGAGTTGTCGGAGCCACTATAAGAGCCAAGGGAGCAACTCCTGCAGAAGCTTCCACACCTGAGGCTAAGGACGTAGTCGCCGCTTGGCTCGCAGGAGCCTCAGATCTTATATCTTCAGGAGAAGAAACCGGAGCCTCAGTAATCACGACCTCTGAACCTCCCTGAGGACCCGATATCTTCCCCCAAGCAGGAGGGAGAAGGGGTGCATCTTCCACCAGAGGGCTCTTGCCCTTATTTAAGTGGGCGTCAGGCAGCCCCACAAAAGCTGAGCCTGCCATAGCAGTCTCGACAGCAACATCGGAAGCATAAGCGCATCCTCCAACCGTCACCGGAGGGTTTTCGGCATCGGGCGAGAGAGCAGATCCTCCTGCCTCTTTCTTACTTAAAATCAGAGTAGGACTTGGCAGTCGAGTTACTCCCCCTTTATCAGTAGCAACTCTCGGGACAGGAGTCAGACTCGGCAGGCGAGTCATGTCACCCACCGGGTCAAGAACAGGGCTAGACAATGGAGCAGCCCTTGAAATTGGGCTCTCCAAAGCCTTCCTAAAAGCGGGTTCAACGGCCGACTTCTCGGCACATTCTTCTCTGCTGATTACAGGATCATCCCCAGCAACATCTTCTTCAGGAGCGCCATCTGGGGAAGACGAGTCCCATTCTTCCTCCTCATCAGGAGGGGTTTGTATGACAACTTTTTTTGAGCCCCCCGTGCCGATTTTGGGAGACCCTACAATAGATTGCTTTATTTCCTGTGAAGACTCTGCTCCACCTCCCTGATGAGAGGGTCAACTTCCTCAGGTGATGCTTCACCTGTAGTATCATCTCTACCGTGGCTTAAAATGCTGGGGACCTCCACTGTGACAACATCATCCAAAGTCTCCTCCACAAGAGATGGCGCGATTGGAGGGACACGCTCATCAGGCGAGCTTGCCACTTCCTTTGGTTGACTTGGGCCCGGTTTCGACGATCGGGGTTTCTTCTTCTCCTGCAAAAGAAGAGACATATAAGCGAAAGAGGAAAGAACCGAACTAGACTGATGACAATGCACATACCACTGGGGAAGCTGGTTCTGTAGGAGCCGCCGAAGGCCACACCTGCATAGCTAAGGCCTTTTTGGGCCTCTTCGGGTCAGATGAATCTACCTCCGTCGGGGCACGTCTCTTCGATGGTTTGGCCGAAGGATCCTCCTGAGAGCTTCCTGCCGGTGCCACAAGGGCAGTCCTGTATGCTGTCACTTCAGGAGGATGATAAGCTCGAGCCATCGGCAGTATGCCTTCTGAAGCTTCGAGCTGCGTACTGGCAATGAAACTGGTCTCCCGGTCAAATCCAACGGGAACAGTATTCATCGCACAGTAAAACTTCATAGAGAAATACAATATATGTGGCTGGGGGTTGCGGACCGGCAGCGTGAATCGTACTCCCGTACACCCGACATTGTAATATTGCCACCCCCGGGCACTATCCAGTAAACTCCCAACGAATCCTAGAGAGCTACTGGGGTTTTTCAACATTAGTTGGGTATAGCCGAATTGGCGTACAAAGTGACTGGGCAAATATGGCTCCAAGAAACAACAATTTCGATTCCGATACACAAGGTATGACCGGATGCTCTGCAGCCAGTGGAACCCCCATGGCACCAAAGAAATTGCATCTTCGTTGGCATCTTCTAACTCCTCATTCGCCTCACAACCATCAAAGGTTGGAGCGACCTTGGTAATCTTCCATCCTTGGAGATAAGAAAAAATCCTCCTGCAGACAGGTACCCCTGTATGCAACCACTTCCGCCTGTAGAAGCGACGGATAAAAGTGTCGCCTTCCTCGTGCTCCTCGGCCGACCCAGGAGTCATTATGTTGGGGTAATGCAGAATCAGCCATCCCATCAGTTAATGGAATGGCAGCTCCGTACGAGGGAAATTGCCCCTCTTGCCCTTCTCACATATTACGTTATCGGTGAATTCTCTCAAACCCCGCTTCAGGTTGCACACCATAGAGGAAAGCAGAGCCAGAGGATAACCAAAGACCAACTTCACAGCCGACAAAATAAGATTCTTGGATATCCTATCTAAGGAACCGAACCCACCGGCAAATACATGGTCATAGAGCCATAGCATCAGAAAGGACGCTAATACGACCTTCAGAGTCATCTTATGAGCACAGTGCCAAAAGCAGCTATAGATGTGCTCGGATGGCTCCCGGTCCTCATTTTCACGAGGGTTCTTCTCATTGAGCCAAGACATCTCAGCGAGTACCTCAGCATGGGAGAGCCCTTGAGGAGTCGTAAAACGGATCTTCGAACGATCTGCCAAGTCTTGCTTGAAGACATACTTCCTCCAAGCATTCACATGGCTCTGCGCCCTGCCTTTTTTCCTGCGCTGAAGCAGGTAATGATGGCTCGCGACCTCCTTTAAGACCGCCATAATCTCAGAGTTCTTCTTTTCCAAAGCCAATAACTCCTCGTTCGAAGGAAAATACTCCTCATAGGGTTCAGACCCCCAAGAGAGCTTCGAGACTTCGTACATCTCGTGTAGCGCCAGTCCTAACTCCCCCACGGGAGTGAAAAAGTGCCGGTGTGGGTATTGTACATCTCCAGAAGTATGAGAAATATGTGCTTATTCAGGTCTATGCCCTCCTGAGTAGCACAAACCGCAGTAGTAAGACCAATCTTTCTGAGATCGGTCCTAAACTTCGTCAGAACCCAAAGGGTCAACTCGTCCCACTTCTGCACATAGTGGCACCAACCCTCGACCCGAAACTCTCCCTTCGGATATGATCGCTTGGCCGATGCCAGACGATTGACGAAGGTTAAAGCATTTAATGCAAAGGTATCGGTGGGAACATCACTATAGATACCCCCGGGACGCAAAGTTCGCCAATGATATGAGGTCCCGGCTCGCGTAGCCGTCAAGGTATCTCTCTGGTTCGAGGAGGTGTCGAGCCGTATAGTGCCAGCCATGGCTCCTCCTTGAGAGGGAGTTAGTTCCCACTCCAACCTTCTCTTCGAAGCAAGACTACAGAAGGCCGTCGAGGGCAAATGGCACTCCGCTTGCTTGATATACATGTTTACGCCTCTGGTTTTGAAGAACCAGTCTTCTCTGATCTTCAGCACCTTCTCTTCGGTAGAAGTCAGGCGGTCTCCGAACATGAATTCAGATTTCAAGAAGGACTCATTCTCAGACTCAACAGATTTGAGTCTCCCTCTCTCCATCATGCCATGGAGGAAAGTGTGGTGCTGCTCACGAATCTGGGCCATCCTCTCTGGAGGCTGATCCAACATAATAGTAGCCTTGGCCTGGTTCACAACCTCCTCGTCAAAATCCACACCCAGCTGACAGAGTGCATGATCCAAGAGGACTTCGTTTAGCAGGGGATAGTCAGCGACACTGTCATACAAAAGAAATAAAGCCATCAGATAAAAGACTAAAAGGACTTAGAAGCCTAACATGAGCATCTGAGCCGCATCAGAATCTCTGGCGCAACAACTGGCCTAAAACCCATGCACATAGAGGGAATCCCAACAAAAACACACATGATCAAAAGTCCGGGTGCAATTGAAGAGAAGCTTCGGTGCATCATCAGGACCAAAGTCTATGCACGTCAGCAAGTGAAGCTTCGACGCATTATCAGGACCTAAGTCTATGCACGTCAGCAAGTGAAGCTTCAACGCATCATCAGGACCTATGTCCATGCGCATCAGCAAATGAAGCTTCGGCTCATCATCAGGACCTAAGTCCATGCGCATTAGCTAAAGGGGCTTCGGCGTATCATCAGGACAAAAGTCCATGCGCGTCAGCCAAAACACATCTACCTGAGGTAACTCATTTGCAGTCGGGTCACCCCAACACCACTGCAAAGGCAAGGGAACTCCCACCAAACACTTTCGGCCGAACGTCAGTGTAGGTCGCCATGATGAAAGGGGCTTCCTCCGTGTCAAACTCCAAGGGTTCCTTGCCCCGGCCCCTTCCTCGGCCAGCAACACCGCCTCAAGGAGTCTTGGGAGCCATCTCTCTAACGAAAAAGAAGAAGAAAAGAGCTCCGAGGAAGAAGAAATCTTTTGCAGAAAGTAGAAGGCTCTCTCTCCTCACAGCCGCCTATTTATAGGCTTAGCCTCGCGTGTAAACCGATGAGCACTACACCAAAACACATGTATTGTAACGGCCTAAACATGTTACAAAAATTAATTCTAACAGGTAAATTCTGTGAGTATTTAGGCGTGGGTAATATTACTAACTGCCCTTCTAACGGATCTTGTCCGTTAGTATTTTAACTATTCTAACGGCTATAGCTGTTAGTGATTATTTTTCTAACAGGTTTGTAGAAGTGTATAGAATTGAATACTAACAGGCTATTGCCGTTAGTATATTTAAAAAATGTAAAAAATAATAATTTTAGAGGTGAATACTAACGAAAATGGAACGTTAGTATATATAAAAAATGGGAAAAAAATAATTTTAGAATTTAATACCAATAGACCGATAGATCATATCGAACATACACATAACAGATGTATCGAATATGCCAAAGACAATTATACAATACACAAGAAATTTTGTGGTAGACCAAAAAGGATGAATATGCATCATGATATAAGCCAACTGTAGAATTTATCTATGATAAAAAAATTCATTGATGGATTTCTCACACAGATAATGATTGAATACAGATATCCTTTGTATAGTAATAAAAAATAAAGCTCAATATCAGTACATGGCAAAGTTACAGAGGAATCATGAGCAGATTGGCACGAATCTTGATCAGAATGAACAACTGTTTCAGGGAGATCAAGATTGAATTCTAACGTTGATTTATCAGACTGATCCTCCACAGATTTCTCCATGGCATCTTCTACTGCATACTCCTGATTTTCATCATATTTAATCAAATTGATATCATTCTCACTTTCGGATACCTCAGGTTGATCCTTCTGCCTAGCACAACTGGCTTTCATCAACAGCCTCAGCACAAGCAGCAGTATAGATGGGATGAAGAACATGGCCTTCCTTGGGGTCAACGTGAACCCATTTGCAGCCACTCAACTTGTGGTGCTCAAACCGCACTTGCCCTTCTCTCATGGCAAACAGAGTGTATTCCTTTCCTATACCAACGTAGTCGCCAGGATGAAATCGAATGCCCCGTTGTTGAACAATGATATTCCCAGGTATCACTTTCTGAAATTTAATGTTACAGCTAATCAAGTATTCAGAGAAAACATAAAAACAGCTCAAGGTATCCAAAAAGAACATACCTCCCCTCCGAATTTCTTTACACCGAGAAACTTTGGGTTCAAGTCATGTCCATTTTTTGTGGATCCTGTAGTCTTCTTGGTGGCCCATCGCCTGAATAGCAAACCCAATCCTCCAGAATCTGGAGACAGTGTGCTTCAATAAACTCAACCGTACCATGTAATGTAGACATTCTGAGCAATAGGACTCTTATCACAAAGTAAGAGGAAAATTACCAATGGCACTAGTGTACACTGGAACATTTGAAATCGTCTCCCTGAGACTCACTCGTCTGCATATTGCTGAGAGGTTCATCATCTTCATGCTATCAAAAACCTAAATGAAGTTCATACATGGGAGAAAAATCAAGGGAAACTCTTCGTTAACGAACCTCGGCCGTGAGAATTTGCACCTGAAACCGGTCTGAAATAGCAGCAAAAAACAAAGGCAGGCATATTTGCACCTGAATGATTTTTCTGTTAACTGAACGATAGATTAAAGATTCAATTTCCCAGCCAAAAGATACATTGGTACTTCAAAGTTTAAATAAGTATTTGTTTTTCAATTCAATAAATCATTCATGGAGGGGCTAGTTTACATTCATATGCAGTTTTCTTTAGAAAGAGGGGACTATCTGATCAGGAAATAGAACTATGATATATGTCTAATGAAGGAATATAGTGCTTATCTTACCGTATTAGCTTTCCTATTTGAAGAAACCAACTTCTTCAGCTCTTCAAATGCATCCTTCTTCATCAACTCCAGTTATTCTCGTTTGTCAGTTTCTTTGCTAGCTTTCTCAGCCTTTAAGTTCTGACGAACCCTCTTATAATCCCGTGGATATACTTTGACAAACTTAGGAAGAAGTTTATCAAAAATCGAGAGAACTTCTCTTGCTAATACACTGCTAGTGTGCCGCTAATGTTGTTGTATCATCATTTTTAAAGTAGTAATGTCTTCTTCATCCTCAACTTTATCGAGATCTACTAATTCAGGATTGCATCTAGTATGGAACTTTTCGTCCACATCAAAAACATAAGCAATCCCACCACTCATACCAGCAGTAAAATTCCTTCCAGTTTTACCAAGTACAACAACAATGCCACCAGTCATGTATCCACATCCATGATCACCAACACCTTCTACAACTGCTTTTGCACCCGAATTTCGTACACAAAATCTCTCTGCTGCCATTCCATTAAAATAGGCTTCCCCACTAGTTGCACCATATAAAGCAACATTACCAATGATAATATTCTCTTTTGGATCAAACTGGCTACTCCGTGGAGGATAAACTACTACCTTGCCACCAGATAACCCTTTTCCAACATAGTCATTGCTATCCCCTTCAAGCTCAAGGGTAATTCCTGGGCAAAGAAAAGCCCCAAGATTCTGACCAGCACTACCAGCTAATTTTATATGAACAGTATCAGTCGGAAGCCCCTTCATATGATAACGTTTAGTAACTTCATTACTAAGCATGGTACCAACAGCACGATTCACATTCCTATAGGACTTTCAAACATAATATTCCTCGTGATTTAAGAACAGAAATGTATTTATATTTTTCCTCATTTCTTTGTATTTACGAATTATTCAGAAAACTAGAAAAGTACTGCAACCATCCAACCAATCATACACATCTGAATTAATTGCTAACCTTGAAAATTGTAGAAGCATGACATAGAGATCAATTATATTCTTCTCCTGGCGATATATATCAGCCTACACAAATCCAACAATTCATCATGATTTCTTGTTTGATTATTGTCTAATAATATATTGTAGTAGTAAAGGAGATCAATAGAAGTTTATAAAATGCAGTAGTAAGTTCACAACTGCTATTTAGGTAGCACAAGGATATATATCATATCCTACAGAATGGAACATTCTAAAATTTTAGCTCACTCACTAGATATACAGGCTGATAGGTAACCATGGACTAGATAGAACTTCAACTAGAATAATAATCTGTTAGAACTCGGGAATTGTCCACGTTAAGATTAATTTCTATCATGAATTATTTTTCCATTAATGAATTTCCTCCCTTGACAAAATTAACTAAACATATATTAGAATTCGAACGAATAATTTGCAACTGAGTTTCTTGAGCAAAGTAATATACACTCCCATAAACATGTTTAACCAATATCTCATAAGCAGACATTCAGAGCATAGTGGACATATCAAAGGAACATAACTAATAGATCATGTGACTAGTAGGCTATAATAGACCCAAAAAAGAAGGCATGCACATTGTAGTTGTGTATAGCACTTACCCAAGGATGCACACGATAAGTTTTCCCAGATAACTAAGGATAATTAAAACCCAATTAGTCTCCGCCTGTTCCAGAATAAAAGCATAAAAATAGGGAATGATGCCCTTACTTACCTAGAATCTTAGACTATTTAATGAATTGCTACCCACACCTTTTTCTCTTTAAGGATACATCTCTTCCAAAGCATTCATGTCATCTTCCAAGAGAAGTAACTCCTTCAGTATGACATACAAAATAACGAGGATCATCATAAAATGTTAAAAATGAGCCGAATAACATGGAACAAAATTAATATCATAAAACTATAAAAGATTATATGAACAAAGATTATCCTAGCTTTATTCATTTATAAAAAGGCATAAGAAGCAAATCTTCCTTAACAGTAGTAGATAGCTAAGCTAGATTTTAGTATATAGCCATAAAGTAATTTGAGAGTAATTGAAAATATGAAGATGATACATTAGTGACATTACAAATACAATTTAATCTTATCGTCCATATTTTACTAATAAAGTTACTATAGTTTAGTTTGAAATCTTAAGGGCATATGCAGGAAAAGAAAGATATATTTGAGAGTGATTTAAAAGATGCTAGAAACTATGAGTTATCAATATCACACAAAGTACAAAGGCAATTCTAGTTCACTAGACAAGTAGACACAAAACCCTAATTATGATAGCCAAACACGACGACATGCACAAGGGACCTACTTTGTAGGTCATATGAACATTATGCTAATTTCATGATATGATCACCATTACTTTTTCTTTTATGTCTGAGGTCTCATAAAACCAATCATTTTGTATTGCCAACTAAAAACAACATAAAATTATATGGATCATTTTGCTGATCACATGAAGCAAACAAAGGCATCGAATCTCATCAAGACTATTAAAAATATATGCCATAAATCATTCTAGACATTTCCAACAGCATTGTCAAGACTATTACGCCAAATTTCCAACGATATTATCAAATTAAGATACCAATGTATTTTTGTTTGTTTGTACTTGTCATTTTTTTATAAGAGAAACATATGATCTCGCTCAAAAGTAAGCAGGTTATGCACCAATCATTCCAACAAATAGTAGCTAATTTTAGCATATATCATCCTCCACCACCAAAACTATAAATGTTTATAACTTCCTACAACATTTGGAAGAGGGTCTATAGATCACTTGAGAGATATAAACTACAACACTAATTTCTCTCAATCTTTGAAAACAGAAAACATGCTCGTGAGTCCTGAACATGCTCAAAAGTAACATGGGTTCATTTGCTTAAATTATCCTAGAAGCAGTTAAAATCATGTTCTTTTGTTTATAAAAGTAAAAAAAAAGCAACTCATGAATCCTACAGGTAAGTCATAAACCATGATAATTCAATTCCCTGTGTTGGCTGTCACTACTTGACTGACAGTGGCAACCATCACATCTTGCAAAACAAACAGCCATTCTAGTTCCAATGGACTGAAATTATATTGGTCTAGAACCCAAACAATCAAGCACTTGGAGCTAAAACCCCAAACCTGCATAGGAATCCTTGTCAAGATTTATCTAATAAAATTAGTTAATCATTAAGTACAAATATGATCCATATCCAACGATCAGTCCTGAATAAGGCAATGTTGAGCTTCAATTCATCCAATGGTCAGATTTGGTAATGGTAGGTATACATAGTTGTACCCAAAAAAATTATTACAAATTCACATGCTCCCTTTCATGAATAATCAACACTCTATACTTTATTTTATCATCGGATGAACAATATATATCAGCCATGTTGAAATAAATATAAGAAACAAAGCATCCAAAAAGATTTGCAATGGCTAGAGAGAGGGAGAGAGAGAGAGAGAGAGACATGCCTGCTTGCGACGGGAAGAATGTTGGAGTTCTTTGGTCGCTTAGCCATGCCTGAGCTTGCTAGTCGCTTAGCTGTGCCAGAGTTAGTGATAAGAGAAGACCCGATTATTTGGTGGAAATGGTAAACAAGATCAAGAGAGAGAGAGAGATGAACGAGCTCGAGCGAGAGAGAGAGAGAGAGAGAGAGGAAAACAAATAAATTTGATGGATGGGCGGTGCCTAGGTTTAGGGAATTTGAGAAATGTATACTAAAATTGGAGGGAATTGAAGCGCCAAATAAATTTAGCTTTTTCTATTTGTGCGCCAGATTTTTTCCTCCAAAAATAATAAGTTTAGAAAGAAAAAAAAGTATATTTCTAACGGACAATAGCATATACTAACGGTTTTACTGAATTGGTAATTTGTAACGGGTTGAACCCGTTAGTAACTGAAAAAGTGACCCGTTAGAAATTGGGCAATTTGGTGTAGTGGAGGCATGACATCAGCAATCAGTTGCTTCGGGTCTCGTGAAACCAACGGCTTCTTATCTTCAAAAGATCATCATTAATCTTTCCTAAGATCGAGGCATTATCTCTTCAAAGAAGAAGCATGTGCCCTAGAAGTATGCGCCTAAGCAGCAAGCGTCCCCACAGCGATGCGCAGAATGACTATACGCCAAGAAGAGCCATACGCCTAGGCGAAGGACATGCGCCCAGAGTTGTTACTCCCCATGCTTCTTATTCAAAGTATTCCAAAACTTAGAAAGAAAGTTTTGAAAACTTTGAAGGGGGTCTTGTAGAAGCATGGAATTTCAGGCGCATCTATAGGCTAGAATTTCTATGCGCTCAACCTAACCATGCGACCAACTCAAATACGCCAGGAAGCTCAAACAGATACTTGGCACAGCAAATAAAAGTAAAAGTTTAAAGACATTGAAAATAAGGCTTTTATTTCATATGAAAGTCTATTACATGTCTAAAGAAAGGCTTTACAAAGGAGAACTTCAACAAAAAGAAAGATCCTAAAGCTAAAGCCAGGCACAACAACTGCTATGTGCCCCATGTCAGGTACAGCATCCGTCAGGCGCATCACTCTGATGTCTCATCCAGGCGCATCGTCTCGTCATTATGGCGCAGGCACATCAGCACCAATTAGCCCTTGTGTAGCAGAAGGAGGAGCTCTCCTAGCTCGACAAAGATCGTGGCACGATGCCCTGGTCTTCGAAAGCAACATGCACACTCGACAGCCTGTGGCTCTGCCAGCATAACCAAAGACGAAGTGCGTCCGCCCCGATCTTTGGATGCAACATGCACCATCGGCCTACGTCGGGACTCGACGATCCCAATATTTGGATGCAATGGACACTATCACGAAAGCTCAGAGCGACGGAAAGACTGGGGCAATGCGTCTTCACCCTCGGAAAGAGCTCGAGTTCGGCAGTTCGCCAAGGAGGACCTCCGGCCAAGTTCATCTTCATATCAAAATGATGAATGAAAGCAAAACTTTCCTTTATGCGGCTATTTATAAGCACTGGCAGCCTACACCCGAGTGCCAAATGGCCAACGTTCCAAATTCCATGCAATAAATTTGCATTAATAGCAAATGCATCCGTCTTTTCGTATTCGGCTAAGGCAACCATTAATGCCTCGAAGAACTCAACAGACGGGCCAAAGAGGATGCGACACATTGGCAGATGCACCGTCAGCACCATGCGCTCCGTACTGATGCGCCTAGTGGGACATAGACCCATGCGTCCAGATCGGAATTAACCGATGCGCCCCTTTTAAACTTATCACCATCAAACATTTAATGCTGAATGACAAAGGTGGCGATGCATTTCAAGCGCAGCCCTTTACAGAAAATAAAGAGCCGCTGATGTCAGCACCATCATTACACCTTGGGTCGGCAAACAACTTTCACCTGGCCAATTCATATGCACCTCGTGGCCTAAGCCCAGAAGACGACATGTGCCCCAGTGGACATACGCCCCCTCAACTCACTTTTGATCTCAAGCAACAGAAGACAAAGCTCTGCATGCGCCTCAAAAGCTATGCGCTTGGACTTGCTCATGGCTCCTAAAAGTCATGAGACTAAGTCGCCTCTCCTGTGCCTGATCCTAGGCGCACCCTGATAAGAAGCTCTGCATGCGCCTCAAAATCCATGCGCCCAGACATGTCTATGATGCCTAAAACTCATAGAACTCAGCCGCCTCTATGCGCCCGATCCTAGGTGCACCCCGACAGATCACTCTTCTCCAAAACTGAGATCTTTGAGCCACAGGCATACATCACGCGTCCTTTGACTCAGTTCTATTCAAAGAATGGGTGCCAACCACCCAAGATATCAGCAACAATCAAATCTCAGCAACTGCCACGTGCCAGCTCCTCTGCAGCTTGACGAAACAGTTCGAGCAGATTCTACTACAACTCGGGGCTCATCATCTATGCCCCCCCCGCTAGCATCAGCCACGTGACGTTCCCACGTCCAGGCGCATCCGACATATGCGCGCAATGAGCAGCCAGCCTGCTATCTATAAATAGAAGGATCACTCCTTCATGAAAAAAGAAAGAGGGATATATACAGATAGACTGTTATGTCCACATACAGAGGCTAGAAGAGACACTCAACGTCTACTTCTTCTCACAACGCTCCGGCATCCAGAGTAACCCAGACCTTCAGAGAGTTTATGTTCATCGTCAGATCGTCAATGGAGTCAACGTATTACCACTCGCTCCATCGACACAGTGCCCAGATAAAAACAAAAGTGTACTCCTAGAACTACATCTAAGTCCTATATTGTACTCTGTTTTGTTTGTAAGTAAAAACATCAAACAAAGAGTTTTAATGGCAAACAAATGTGTCAAGGCCAATGAGTGCAACACAAATAAGGGTGGTTTCTTTAATCTATGTCAAATATGCCTAAAAATAAATAAAGAAGTAATAAAGACATAATCAAGCAGTAATTTCATCTAAACATGATTTAAAAGTACAATTTTAAATTGTAGAAATTTAAATAATAGTGAATGCATGCAATATGTGAGCTAAAGTAAATAGATAGTAAATGGCAAGGTTGTAACGCCCCAGTCCTAAAATACTTAGGACCGAGTACATAGACATGTCAGCTGCACATATACGAAAAATACTCCAATATATGAAATTCTCGTATATATACATGAGCTGTATATATGATATAATCATAGGCCAGAATATAAATAAACTACATCTCATCACAGCTCAACACAGAAGATAATAGAGTAACTAATAAATAAGTCCATCAACGAGATAGCCGGGTGGACATACCCACTCCAAACAGCTATGATAAATAGTCTCAGTGATCGGAGTCCAACCTCCGCAAAATAGAAAGAAAAGAAATATAAAAATGCCCACTAAATTGTCTTAAAGAATCAATAAGCTAGAAATCAGTGGGAGATGCCTCGTCATCAATGTAGGATGGATCCAGTACCGCTCCGTACTCCTGCGAGAAATCATCTAACCCTGGAGAGATAAACGGGTCCTCAGAGGGACGTAACAAGATAGAAGAAAATACCATGCCATATAAACTGTGATATATAATAGAGGGTAAAAGGGGATTCATGCAATAAGGTTCCTAACCATTCTACTGTGAATATGCAGTTGAGATACAATCCTTCGATGCATGAGCCCTGGCTGATAATAGGATCCGGTGTAGTCCCCTCTCGGGTACCAGTGACCAAGCATATAACGTTCAAGAATGTCAGTGGCCAATCTAAGTGGATAATCATACCCGTATCTCTCGCGGAGCTTCTGGGTTACAAGGGAAAGTGTAATAGAAGCCCATACGTCAGGTATTGTTCTCCCCACCCAATGCCTAGTAACGTCATCTCCATGAATAATATGAATCTCTAGTAACAGCCAAGTCTACTAGCATGCAATTCTATTGGCAGTTACTCCTATCAGTCATATGCCTCAGACGTATCGGTGGCCAGCCGACTACGCGAGTACGTGTCTTATATGTGACTCACAACACATGACAAAGTATGTGTCAAGGCCGTATGAGGTATACCAATACCTCATCATCAATGGGTGGTCACTAGGCTAAGTTAATGCAAGAGAAAAAACAAAAGCAAGTAAAAACGACCGATAGGGTCGCTTGCACCCAATTGTGACTTGGACGCACAATAATATAATACTAACAATATATAAGAAATACTGAATATAAATAACTGAAAATAAGAATAAGTAATCACAGAGTAAGGTGGCAAGGTATCTTGCTGTCAGTGCAAAAATAGCAACTCCAAGCAATCAATCACGTCAGCAAGAAATCTCAAAATCTACGAACCACTTTGGATGCTGAAACAAATATCAAGAATATTCCTGGTGTAAAAGATATATCTAGGAAACGCCTGTCCAAAAGTCTAATTCTAGAACAGGGGTAAAATCATAATTTTGGATCAAAACGATGTCCGCCGTTGGACCCATTTTGCACCGAAATGTGTGCCAATGTCTATTGTCTCTAAAGTCATCAAACTACATGTCTATGGGTCTGGTTTGAGGAGATGAACCTAACCATATGTCCAAAGTTGGATTCTGTTGGGCTATGCACAATTTTTCCTGTTGGATCGGGTCGCGGGCCCGCCAATTAGGCGTTCCGGTCGACCTTCTCAGAATCGGACCAAACTTGCACACATGACCAAAATTGTGATACGGTCTTGTAGGCATAAGTTTCGTCTCAAATCGACGACTGTACACGAAGTTATGACCAAGTTGTAAAAGGTCGATACGGGGGTATCTTGACGGATACGTATTGATTTCGTCGCGCACACACAATGAAATCAATTTTCGTCAGTTCCTACACGTCGGCAACATCCATACGTGCCTTTCAATGCATATAGTATGCGACCACGTCGCCCACTTTGTCGGGAGGTACGCTGTATCGGAAAGTTTTATAAAATTTTTACTGTTATGAACGTTGTTTTTGCTCATTTTTGAACTGATATAACATGGAATTAAAAACAAAATAAAAAACTAATTGCTGGGTTTCAAAATTGGTTATGTTGGCAACAATCATGTTCAATTAGTTTTTCAAAACTGTTGGCCGTAATCGACCTTCTAAGTTGGGTTTTTAGACGGCCTAATGCTCTGTTTTTCGAGCAGTGAACGCTCGACTTTTCGTCGATCTCATGGTCAATCTAGGGTGCGATGTCGAAATACCTCTGATGGTTTTCGAAGAGGATCATGGGGGCTTTCCAAGGAACTTCGTATAATAAAAAACGATCACAAATTAAGGGAGATATGAGATCGGGAATATAGGTACCTGTGTCAAGTTGCAGAACAGGGTGGTCCTATTCTTGCGGTCAGGTACGGCACGTTTTCGGCAATCCAGTGGCGACCAACGGCGTGCAGGCGGTTGGAGACGTTCGTTGGAGTGTCGGGATCGTGCTGGAGTCGCTGCGGGAGGTCGAGAGTCAGTCATAAGGAAGCTTTGTTAGGGTTTCGATCGATTCAGTCGGATGAGTTTGAGTTTTATACTCGAGTTTAAAATCCGAATATATATCGAATTCGAATTAGAATTTGATTTAATCTTGGGTTTAATCCGAGGAGAATCTAGATAGGATAGAATAGAAGAAAATTTGAAGAGATTTGGCCAAGATTTAAGGGAGATTGGGTTTTGGATCTCCTTAGGATTGCTCTGCTCTCGTTCGTATGGGGTCGGGGCCGAAGCTTTACTGTTCACGTGAACAGTGGAAAAATATTTCTTTTTTCTTTTTTCTATCACTATATATATATATATAATATATATATATATATATATTATTATATATATATATTATATATATATATATATAATATATATCACATATATACACATATATATATAAATATATTTTTTTTTTATATATGTATATATATATATATATATATATATATATATATATATATATATATATATATATATATATATATATATATATATATAATATATTATATATATATATATATATTTTTTTTATATATATTATTATATATATATATATATATATATATATATATATATAGATATATATATATATATATATATATATATATATAATATATATATTAATATATTTACATATAATATTACATATATATATATAAAAAAATATATATAATATAATAATATATATATATATATATATATATATATATATATTATATATATATATATATATATATATATATAATATAAAATAAAAATAAATTATTATATGTATATATATATGTATATATAAATATATAAAATATATATATATATAATATAATTTATATAATATATATATATATATATATATATATAATATATATATATATATATATAAATATTATTTTTTTGAGCCATGAGCAGCTTCTCCGCTCCCCTTGCAAGCCCGTGCCCCAACCCTTGGCCGGCTTAGGCCGGCCGCCACCCCTCCCCTCCGCCCTTCTCCTTCCCCCGCCCCCTCCTCCTCCTCGATCGTCGGCACTCTCCGGCCATCCTCCCCGATGTCTCTCCCCTGGCCTCCCAAGGCGCTCGCGCTGATTCGCCAGCTTCTTCCCGTCGCTCTCCCTCCCGTCCCCCGCCTCCCCACCCTCAGCCACTTCCCCCATCGTCGGCCGCCCCCCCTCGCTCAGTCAGGAGCCGCCTTCGGTCCTCTGGATTGGAGCGACCGCCCGCGTCCTCTCTGGTTGTTTCCTCTGGATCCCCATCAACCCCCTCCCTGGAAGGCGGAGCCACCGCCTCTGGGCTGGTCTCGGAGCAGTCCTCCGATCCCGCCCAGGCCATCTATTCGAATTCCACCGCCCCCCTCGGGAGCAGTGCCCTCCTACTGCTACGGCCTTGGGCCCCCCGTCCCTTGGACTCACGAGCACGCCATCCTTGGTGTCCCTCCCGAGGTGGTCCCCTCTGGACGTGATGGAGACTTTGCCTACTTTCCCAGTTACCCCCCCCCTTGTCCCCAAGCGGTCCCACCAGATGTGGCCAGCTGTTGCACATGCTACGCTGCCCCAGGCGCATCCCTCTTTTGCGCAGCTGCCATCACCCGTTTATTCCCATGGGGGCCCACGCTCCTTTGCGCAACTTTTCTTCCCTCACGTGCCCCAGCAGGAACGACTCCCCTCTGCGCAATCCGTGACTATTCTTCCCATCCTGGCGCAACACGTGCCCCAGCAGAGCAGCTTCACGTCTCTCCCCCTGCGCAATCCGTGACTAACCACCCCATCCTGGCGCAATGGTGTGGCCCCCTGCCACCCCCGCAATCCCTGGCGTTCCCCTCACTCACTCTGCGCAACCGGACCGGCCACTTTTCCCTTCTTCTGCGCAATCCCCGTCGCTCCCATCCAACCTCGCACCATTGTATGTTCCCATCTCTACCTCTGGGGGCCCCTGCCCCCTCGCGTATTCTTTATCTGCGCAGTCCCAGACGTTCAGGCCTCCTATCGCCTCTTCTGTGCAGCCCCAGTCGAGCGCCCCGTACCCTCCGCAATCCACCAGCGCATTTTCTGAGCTTCTCCTCTCCAGCGCAGCACCCTCTTTCCGCAGGGGGGCCCCGCCCCCTTGCGCTCTCCTCCAGCTCTTCCATGTGGCTCCTATCCTATCAGTCTTCCCACCCGCCCCCCCTGTGCGCTCTAGCGCTATCCTCCCCCTCCACTCCCTCAGCAACCCCGCCTCCCAGCCCCTCCTCATCCCTCAGGCCAGCCTGCCTACCCTACTTCACCTCCGTGCCAACTGTTCCCCCTACCGCCTTGCTCGCCTTGGTCAGCTCTGCTCCCCTCGGGGGGACGCACATCGCTCCCGAACCCCGGGAGCCCCGCACGATTCTACCCCACTCGGCCACTCCCCCTTCCACCCCCCCCGAGCTCTCTCTCCCCCTGAGCGAGCCTCCTCCCTCCCGTCCCGTCCCTTTGGGTCATGCTCCCTCCGAACCATCCCAACCTCTACGCCGCCATGCTCCGTCCGGACCTCCTTCCCTCGAAGAGAACCATCTTTCCAGACGTCCATCTGCCATATTGAATACTCCCTAGAGTCACCAACCCCCTTATTATTCCCTTCTCAGAATTGGAACTGTCGTCTCTGTCAACGGCATTTCCTCACACCTTCATCCTTAAATTCTCCACCGGGTGCCCCAAACTTCCCAGGGTGCAGGAAGCGATAGCCAATGGAATCTCTCGTCCGACTACCGAGTAGCCCCTCTCGACCCCAGGCACATTCTCCTGCACCTTTCTTCAGAACGCGATCACAGGACCGTGTGGTCCAAGGGAACCTGCAAGATTGACACCCACCAGATGAAGATTATCAAGTGGTCTCCAGGCTTCAATACCAAAGAAGACTCAGCCACGGTTGCAGCTTGGTTACCCTTCCCAATCTCCCCCTCATCTGCTTTGTTCCTGCAGCGCTAAAGCACATTGCCAACTCTTTCGGGACGTACGTGGCTACAGCGCCCGAGACTAGCAACCTCACCAAGCCCACTACACTAAAATCTGTGTTGAACTAGACCTCACTTTAGAACCTCCCACTTCATCAACATCGAGCTAGGCAATCACACCCACACCCAACAAATACTCTACGACAACCACGTGTTGTTCTGCAACCACTGCCACCTAAGAGGCCACCTCCCTAAGAACTGTCATCGCATGCATCCGGAGCTGAAAAAGAAACCACCCAGGAAAGACAAAGTCATAACCAACCGGTTGGGAAGCACCCCAAGTCGCCCATTCTTCCCCTACCGAACACTCACATTCGATTCGATCCCAGCATCGGAGAGCCGGACTCCAGCGAAGCACCGGCAGAGCCCTGATCCCCTTCATTCCCCAACACATAGAGATCTCCAACTCTTTCGCCATTCTCGAGGCAGAGGACCCGGAGCCCGGATACCCTCTAGAAGGCACCAGCACCCTCAACCTGTCACCCCCATCCCTCACCTCCTCGTATGTGGAGGACGCTACCGACTCAGGCAACACAGATTACCGACAACTCCCCTCTAGTCAGGAGGCCGCCCCCTTGGCCACCTTCCCCCCAAAGATTCTCATCAATCCCCCAGTGCGATCCCAGTTGAAGACGTCCTAGCCATCCTGGACCCGATCAAGTGAGGAGAGGCATCCAAGTTCGAGCCGCTGGAGCCCCCCTTCAGCAACTGTTGATCGAGAGTGCGCAAGACTCTCTAGCCATCCCCCGGAGGAGACAGCAGTCGACACTGCTGGCAATCTGATAGGACCTCCCCCCGTCCACCACGTCACAACCCCAATCCACCCACAACATCGACCACCAACCCGACGGACTCCCAACGGAGCAATCCAGGCTCCGACAAAACCGCCACCATCCAACTAGATCCGCCGCAAGACAGAACAAAAAAAAAAACACCCCACAATCTTTAAATGCTTAACATCCTTTCTTGGAACGTTCGAGGTCTGGCTAATAAACCGACCTTACGGAGAATTACCAGTCTTCGAAAAATTCACAAGATTGACATCTTCATCATTATTGAACCCAAATCCCCTCAAACGTCTCAAATCCATCCAGTTGGCTCTGGGCCTCCCACGGCGATTGCCGGCAGACACGACATCTGATTCTCGGGTCGAAAGAGGTTAATCTCGACATCATCCAGGACACCCAACAAGCTCTCTCTTGCTGGGTCACCCATCCACCCTAACGGAGCGGGCCTCCTGTCCGCAGTCCACGTAGCTGTGTCATTGCTGAACGGAAACACCTATGGGACGACCTTCTCGACACCTATCTCCACAACACCAACACCCCCCGGCTTTGCATAGGACTTCAACGCCGTCACACAGCAGCGACGATAAGATTGGAGGTCGCCCTCCGCCCCTATCAGCCATGCAAGACTTCAACAATTTTATCTTCAATGCTCACCTCACTCCCCTTCAGTTCAAAGGCAGCGAATTCACCTGGTGTAACATGCAGGAAGGCAACCGTCGCCAATACTCCCGTCTGGATAGAGCTCTCACCAACGCCCGCTGGCACGATATGAGAATCAGCTCCACCCTGTCCCACCTCAACTCCACCGAATCCGACCATGCCCCAATCCTGGTGGAAATCAAAAACAAAACCTACCCATCTAAAAAGAACTTCCAATTCCTCGACTTCTGGACCGACCACCCGCAATTCTTGAGCATCGTGGCAGAAGCGTGGAATAGTCACTCCCCTCATCCTCTCACTCGGGTCAGCAACAAGCTCAAAGCCACCAGGAAAGCTCTTTCTTATTGGAGCAAACAAGCATTCGGGGACATCTTCCAAGCGATTCGCGTAGCAGAGGACGATGTCACCCGTGCTGAAGCTTTATTCCTCTCCGACCGATCCCCTGCGCCAGGAGAGCCTTGAATCTAACCAAGGCTATTCTCAAATTCAGGCTCAAAGTCGAGACCGACTTCTGGAAACAGAAAGCCAGACTGAAATGGGACAGCGACGGGGACAAGAACTCTAAATACTTCCACGCATGCGTCAACGGCAAAAGAAACAAACTTTCAACATCACATCACTGACGAGCAAGGCACCATCAGATCAGATCACAAGGGAATCCAAGAGGCGGCCACTGATTTCTACTCTAAATTGTTCGCCAAGGAGATGGTCCTTAAAGACAACTCCTTCCTTGACCAAATCCCCACCATCATTAACGACTCCGACAATGCTCTGCTGGAGCGCCCTCTGTCCGAACAAGAAGAAAGACGCGTGTGGGCTTTAAACGCGCATAGCGCCCCCGGCCCGGACGGCTTCTCTGGCACTTTCTTTCGCACCTGCTGGGATATTATCAAGCAAGACATCACCGATCGGCGATCGCCTTTCTCGAAGGAGCTCCTTACCCCAAAGCCATCTCCAGCGCTAATCTCATCCTCATCCCGAAAAAGATAACCCCATCTCCTTTCGTGACTTCCGACCCATCAGTCTTTGCACTTTCACCAAAAATTATCTCCAAGATCATCGCTACCAGAATGGCAGATACCCTCCCCAAAATTATCTCGGAGGAGCAAAGCGGGTTCGTGCGCGGAAGAACCATCCAAGACAACATCATGCTGGCCCAAGAACTTATTACCTGCATGAAATTCCCGACGAAGGGGGCAACATCGCCATCAAAATTGACATGGAAAAAGCATACGACAGACTCGATTGGCAATTCATGATCTGGGTCTTCAGAGCCTTCGGATTCTCAGAAAACTGGACCAACATCGTGTGGAGATCCATCAGCAACTCTTGGTTCTCCACAGTTATCAACGGCCAATCCGAAGGATTTTTCAAATCTAGCCGAGGAGTCAGACAGGGCGACCCTCTATCGTCCACGATCTTCATCATTGCTGCCGATGCCCTGAGCAGAAACCTAAACAACATGGTCAACACCCCAAACTTCCTGCAATACCACACTGCCAGCGGATGCCCCACCATCACCCACCTGGCTTTTGCCGACGACCTTCTCATCTTCTCATCCGGGGACGTCGGATCGATGGAGGTGGTTCACAACACCCTGGAGCGGTACTCCAGATGCTCCGGCCAGAAGGTCAACCTTTCCAAAAGCGTAATCTACGCCCACCACAATATCAAAATCGAGAATGCGACCAGACTCACCAACCTCACTTCCATTGCAGTGGCTCATCCTCCTTTCAGCTATCTCGGCTGCCCTCTGGTGTACGGGAAATCCAACGCCAGCATCTTCGAGAATTTAATCACCAAAATCAGGAACAAGATTGTTGGTTGGCATAACGCAACCCTATCCCCAGGAGGGAAAATTATCCTTATCAAACATGTGCTCAACTCCGTCCCCATCCACACCCTTGCGGCCTGTGCCCCAACCAAGAAGGTTATCACGTCTATTGAGCAGATGTTTTGCAACTTCTTCTGGGGGCACAACAAGGGGCAAGACAAACACCACTGGGCCAGCTGGGATACTATGGTATCCCCGATCGTAAACGGCGGGCTAGGATTCACCAAACTCGATCACATCGTCAAAGCTTTCTCTATGAAACTGTGGTGGAAATTACGCACAAGCTACAACCTGTGGACCAAGTTCATGAAGGCCAGGTACTTCAAACACATCCATCCTGCGACGGCCACAGCTAACTGCAGATCTTCCGCGGCTTGGCGACGTATTCTTCGTGGCCGTGATTTGTCTGAGCCCCGCGATCAGACTCCATCTGGGTACAGGCGAGTCCAACCCTTCCTGGAAAGGTGGATTGGAGACAACCTTATCCCGGACATTACTGATTCCACTAGAAATACTAAGATTAAAGACCTGTGGAATCCCACCAACAACGATTGGAATTGGGACAGGATCCGTGATTGGTCAGGCAACGAAACAGTTGACAGCATTCGCCAACTCGGAACTTACCATCGGGACCGACGTCGACAAGCTGAGGTGGTCGCTGGCAGCTTCTGGAGCATTCTCTGTGAGATCGGCTAGACTCTCGATCCAAGACAACGGGCCAGACCTTTTCGTTGCAGTTTCTGGCACTCTTGCATCCCTAAGAAATGGTCCTTTCTCCTATGGAGAGTCATGAGAAAGAAATTGCCAACTGACGACAACCTCAACTCCATCGGTATCAGCCTAGCGTCTGCTTGTAATTGCTGCATCGAGCGT
Organism: Iris pallida; assembly: GCA_029216955.1. NCBI lineage: Eukaryota > Viridiplantae > Streptophyta > Magnoliopsida > Asparagales > Iridaceae > Iris > Iris pallida. The sequence continues at coordinate 40,010 of JANAVB010010126.1, forward strand.
CAGACGGAGACTATTGACCACATCTTCAGGGAAGGAAGCCTCCCTAACAAAATCTGGAGCACCCTCCATCACATCTACACACCTCTCCAGAAGACGGGCGCTTTATCGATCTTCTGGCCCACTGGGGAGCCGCATCCCACGGCCACCAGATCGTTGCAGCGGCCGCCACCTGGGTAATTTGGAAGAATCGCAACAAAGCAAGATACGAAGGACACCAATACTCTGCTGACCAGCTGACCAAGGAAATTCCGGCAATGCCGCAAAAGGAGCTCCCTTTGCTCCCACAGATCTCCGGCTTTCGGGCTTCCGTTCTTCTCTTAGTTTTCGCGGCTGCGTCCGCCTTTTCCCCTGTCTTTCCTTTTGGTATACTTTTGTCTTGTATACTCTGGCTTCAGCTTTTGGAGCCTTGTTTATAAAAAAGGGTTTTTTTCAAAAATATAATATATATATATATATATAATATATATATATATAATATATATATATATATATATATATATGACTTAGTATATGTCTATATAGTATAATTCTATTTTAGCACCTAGAAATTTTAAAATAATTTCTAAAAATCTAAAACTCACTAAGATGCACACAAAGAATATTTTAGTAATAATTTGAAATCAATATATATCATGAGTAATATTTCACTCACTAGTTTATACAGGAAATTCATAGAAATATTAACTACTATCCAATGAATAGGAAAATACCAAACAAAATAGAAAAAAAATTTATATATTTTTTTATAATTTTAGGGGGTTAGCTTTACTGTTCACGTGAACAGTGGAAAAATATATCTTTTTTCCTTTTTCTATCACTATATATATATATATATATATATATATATATATATATTTTTATATATATATATATATATATATATATATATATATATATATAAGTTGAGGGAAAAAATATATATAATATATATATAATATAATAGTTGATGGAGAGAGGCTTTTGGGCGTGGCTTCCTCTGGCAGGAGCCGGCCCGCTCCTCGAGGCCTCCCCTTCCGCGCCCGGGCGGTGGCCGGACGCCGTCCGGCGTCCCCTTCCCCGCCATGGGTCCACTCTCCTTCCCGGTCACCCGGTCTCGGCGGCTGGCCGGCTTCCACCGGCCGCTCTTTCCGTGGGGAGCCCATCCTCCCTCGTCGCAGCCGGCCGGCGCATGCCCGTTGTGCGGAGGCCCCCTCCTCTCTCTTCCTCGGCGTTGCCACCGCCCTCGGCGCAGGCATCGGACTCGACTCGCCCCTCGGTCAGCCTCGGGCCCCTCCATTCTCGGCCCAGGTCCTTCTCCCCAGTTGGCCGCCGTCTCCGCTGCTGCGCCGCTCCTCCCCGTGGCCGCAGCCTCACCCTCCGCTTCCCTCTCCCCGAAGCCTCCCTCAGAGCGCCGAGCGGCGTCCGCCTCGGATCCCCCTTACCCTCTCCCGGCGCTCGGAGTCCCCGCCATCCCGGAGCCCATCTCCACTCCGTCAGGCTCACCCCCCTCCCTGGCCCAGGCGTCCTACGCCCTTGAAGCAGCCGACTCCCCGCCGCTTCCCCTAACCGCGCCTTCAACCGCCTTAGCCCCCTCGCCGGTACCTCCCCTCCCTCCGTAAGAGGCCTCCCTCCCAGAGCTCTCTCCCGCTGTGCATCCTCCCGCCTCGCCGCGTATCCCCTTCCCCCTCCCGTCGCCCAGCCCGCCTCGCTTTCCTCCTCCTCGACGGCGGCGGGGGCCTAGTACCAGGACCCAGCCACCCTGCGGTGGTACTGGGTCTCCCTTCCACCCCCAGTCGGCCGTAACCCATTGGCATACTTCCGCCCTCGGAGGTGCAGGTGACCCCTCTGCGTCGGCGTGGGGGTCGAGCCGCTTCTACTAGCCCCCTGCTCCGCCTGGGGACCTCGGTCGGCGCTCCCCTGCCCTCGTCGTCCCTCCATGTTCCCTTCTCCCTGCCTGTAATGCCTGTAGTTCGTATTACGTATCTTGGAATACGTGTACGTATTTCCTCTTGTATTACATATCTCTTGGCTTGGCTCGGTTTTTTTTGGGTTGGTTCGGCTAGGCTTGGGTTGCCTTGGTTCATCATGAACCAAGGGGAGAACCCCTACCTACCACCCCATCATCCTTTATTAACCCATTCCTTCATTCTCTCTCTTCATTATTCTTCTTCTTCTTTTCCACATTTACTCTTCCACCTACCAGGAAGAGAGCTAGGCAAGTGCACTTGCTTTATGATGGATCTCAAGTTTTATTGTTCCATTCTCTTCTTTACTTGATTCTAAGCCTCTTTAGAACTTGGCATCTTTGGATTTGATGGATGGATTCTTGTAGATCTAAGTTTGTAACTTTTCGGTTTTTCTTGGTTTTGATCTCTAAAACTTGGTTATTTTCGAAAACTAATAGTTCTATATTGTAGAGAATTCAATTTCATGCAGTTTTGGCTTTTGTTTCGCTTGATTTCGACTTCGGATGAGGAAGTTATGGCCATAGCAAGTTTTTAGGACTTTCATGGCTGAACTTGCTGTTTGGGGACGATGAACCCCATGCGCCGGGAACCCCATGCGCCCGGGAGGCCATACGCCGGGAGCCATGTGCCGTGAAGTCCCGACAATGCATCCCTAACTCCGCGTGTGTCATACGCGTAGGTTCCGTACGCGCATGTACTGAAGACGCAACATGAGTTTTCCATGCGCCTATGGTGCAGGAATCCCATGCACCGATGGTACAGGAATCCCATGTGCCGATTGTGCAGGAATCTCATGCGCCGATTTGTGCAGGAATTCCATGTGCCAATTTGTGCAGGAATCCCATGTACCGATTGTGCAGGAATCCCATGTGCCGATTGCAGGAATCCCATGTGCCGATTGTGCAGGAATCTCATGCACCGATGGTGCAGGAATCCCATGCGTCGATTTGTGCAGGAATCCCATGCGCCGATGGTGCAGGAATCCCATGCGCCGATTGCGCAGAGATCCCATGCGCCGATTTGTGCAGAAATCCCATGCACCGATTTGTGCAGGAATCCCATGTGCCGATTTGCGCGCAGGAATCCCATGCGCCGATTTTGCAGGAATCCCATGCGCCGATTGTGCAGGAATCCCATGCGCCGAAATTGCTCTATTTCGCTGTTTTTTGCCTGTTTAAGTTATTTTGTAGCTAGAATCTTAAAAAACTCAAACATGAAAGTTGTATATCTTTTCCTTGGCTTCAAGAATATGTCGTTAGTTATTTTATGAAAGTTTTTCTCATTCATGATAATGTAAGAATATAACCCGATAGTGGCCCGCCGTGGCACACTCTTAACCAGTAAACTGACATGATATATCATGACAAGCTGTTACGACAGCTAGCCTGACATGACAAGTAGGAATGATCTGGACACCGTGGGCGATTGTGTTTGTACAAATAAACCAGTACTGTCTTGCATCATGTCTAGGATAGGGATCCTGAGTACCACGGTCAGGGATACCTACTGCAATTGACTAAGGCTAATAAACTAGAATAATTCTAGTCATGAAGAGATTTCCCAGCTACAGGCAATTTCGTTATCTGACCGCATTCAGTGGACTTGTAGCCTACCGACAAGTAGGGCACATTTCCAGCACACTGTCATGTGTTGTATCCTTCATAAATGGACATTCGACTTAGATAACCTGGATGGTCTGTAGGGCTTGTGGCTGTTGGAATAATCTCATTGCATCTTGCTAGTAACTAGGCCTGTGATAACCCTAGTTAGTTAAAGTATCAAGCCGTACTTATTGCTTGGCCGTGATTGATTGGATGGAGTCCAGCCCAGTCTAGTTTGTCATGATCCTGTACAAGATTGTATCTTGACATGATTTCTTGTATCGATAAATGATGGGATACCAAGTTCTGTTCAGATGAAGGGTTACAACTCCGGTCCTTGTTTGGTTTAAGGGTTGTAACTTGGCTATCTGAATAGTTCCGTGGTTATCTTATCATATATTGTCCTGCTTATTGTGCCTGTCTTAACAATAAAGATCAGGGTCCAGTTCTGTTCAGGCGAAGGGTTACAACCCCGGTCCTTGTTTAGTTTAAGGGTTGTAACCTGGCTCCCGGAGCAGTTCTGTGTTCTCTCTTCATTTATTGTCTTATTGTAACCCCAGACCCTGCTCGTCATGTTTTACTTATTTCAGCGGCATGATTATTATACTGGCCTTAACAATAAAGATCAGGGGTCCAGTTCTGTTCAGGCGAAGGGTTACAACCCCGGTCCTTATTTGGTTTAAGGGTTGTAACCTAACTTCCAGAGCAGTTCTGTGTCCTCTCTTCATTTATTGTCTTGTTACCCTACCAATGGTATTTGAGACGGGTTTCTATTCAAGTGAAGGGTTACAACCTCGGTCCTTGTTTGGTTTAAGGGTTGTGACCTGGCTACTTGAATGGTTTCCTCGTACTCAGTTTACTGTTGTTATCTCTATTATTATCAGTTCTTTATTTATTATCTTTAATATTCTATTGTGATATGCTGGTTTTAGTTCCTAAGTGAAGCCTCCTTTGTGGCACTTGCTCTTTCTGGGATCTGACCCAGCTGGTTTTGTATGGCCAGATATCGGAGCAGCACCAGAGGATCTACCGACCTTCCAGCCAGATGGTGACCACCAAGCGTAACCCTGGCAACGAGTGGGTTTCTTTTTGTTCTCCCACTTTATTGTAAAATTATTCTTTAGAGGCATTTAGCCGGCGAGCACGTGTTAGCTCGTATTGCATCTTTATTTACTGTCTGTCTATGGGCTATAACATGATTAACAAATCCTAGGGTTGATCATGTATGACTAAACTCTTGCTAGTCCTCATATTTTGTACGACTAGCTTCATGATCATCCGAATATGTAATGTATGGGACGCCTTACTATTGTATATTTGGTGCTCTGACATCTTGTTACTATTATTTGCTTGCTTGAGATTGAGACAATAGGCTTGTTCATGACCATAGGAGACTGTTGGCTTGTAGTTAAACCCTCATGTATCTAGACATCCGTGACCGTATAGCGAGGTGGATTGTACTTCAATATACGTAGCTGGCTATGTACGCCCTCGCTCTCCAGTATTCTGGTTCTGGGGCGTGACATAGTTTTAGTGGTGGCCCATGCAGGTCTTGTAAATCAAGATATGTGAGGGTTTACCGAATAGATGTCTCAATCAGTACTCGCCCTTGATCTCTGCTCGTATCCTCTGAATCCCTGAATTCTTGACCTGATCACATGCTTGTATCGTTGATCTGTCCTGGTCCTTCCTTATTGTTCCCTATGTCGTCTTCTTCGACGGCATTGTTCCTGGACCTGCCGATCAGCAAGGCTAAGCACCTCCAGCGGACCAGCAGCAACCTGGAGATCAAGCCCAGCATTCAGGAGTAGCCTCCAGAGTCATGCCTACCGAGGAAGAACCACCAATTCAGCCCGTCCAACCTGCAGAGCCTGAGGATGACACTTTGGTGGGTCTCATCAAGTCCCTATTAGCTTCCCAGGATCGTCGTGGAGATGCCTTGCACCAGTCGGTGGCAGATGCTTTGACCAGAGGAGGTCATCAGGGTAATAGCGCGGCCAACAGCTTCAAGCGCTTGAACCCTCCCTTCTTCGACGGCAGTGAAGATGCGATCGCTGTAGATGCATGGCTTCATGACACAGAGGTGATTCTAGAAGCAGCCAGGACTCTAGAGAACGAGAAGGTGGCCGTAGTACGCCTACAGTTACTAGATCTTGCCCGCAGCTGGTGGGCAGCGCAGGCCGATGGATTAGTGGCCCCTATTTTATGGGCAGTATTCAGGAAGAGATTTCAGACCAAGTATTTCGATGCTGTAGCTCGATACGATCTACAGACGAGGTTCACCAATCTGAAGCAGATGGGCAGGACGGTCGACGGATATGCGGCCGAGTTTTCGAGACTTAGTCGGTTTGCTCCTACCTTGGTAGCGACTGAATTCGATAGAGCCCAACGGTTCCAGCAGGGGCTTCATCTGAAGATTCTATTGGCAGTAGAGCAGTTTGAGCATCAGACTTTTGATGCAGTGTTGAGAGCAGCCCGGAGGCATGAGTATACCTCCCAAAGGATCGTGGATAGGACCGAAGGTCAGAAGCGACCCCACAGCCAGATGAATCAGTCTTCAGCACCAGCCCCGGCGGCCAGGACTTTGACCATTGGAGCTCCGAGGCGGGCGGCCTCAGTGACGTCGGTTCAGTATTCCGCCTCGATGCACCCTCAGCAGCAAAGCAGAAGGAGTCTTCCACAGTGGGATGTTCAAACTGCGGGAAACCAGGGCATGTGGTATCAGAGTGTCGTAGAGCACAGGGTTTATGCTTGGTTTGTGGTGCCCCGGACCACAGGGTTAGGAATTGCCCGAACAGGGGGAGTTCATCGGCCTTCTCTAGTCCTTCAGTTAGAGGACCAGCACCCGTCCAGCAGTAGCAGCAGCTGCAGTACCCATTCCCGAGGCCATTGCCGACGCAGGCCCAGGCATTCCAGCAGCAGAGACTGCAGCAGTATGTCAAAGCCCTGATCTAGAGCAGGCAGAGGAATTTTCAACAGAGGGGACCCGCACCCAGAGGACATGGTCAAGTGCTGGCTTTAACCATGGAAGAAGATGAATAGCACCAGGTGAGGTAGTGGCAGGTACTATTCTCGTCAACACCTTTCCAGCTTTAATATTATTTGATTCTGGTGCCTCGCATTCATTTATGTCTGCACGATTCGCGACACGGGTAGGACTGGAGCCCGAGTCATTATCAGTAAGGCTCAATATACTTACTGGTAACGGACTTGTAGGAGTAGATAGAGTATTTTCATCGTGTCGGATCGTAGTTAGCGGTAGAGAATTCCCCGCTAGATTGATAGAGTTCCCGATGGTCGATTATGATGTGGTCTTAGGGATGGATTGGTTGAGGGACCACTATGCTAGGATAGACTGCCACATTGGCAGGGTTATTTTTAGCATTCCAGGCGAGACGGAGTTTTCCTTCTCCTGAGACGAAGTTGAACCTTCTCCTCCAGTGTTGCGGATGGCAGTAGCAGTAGTGCAGTTACCTCGGATAGTCGAAGAGTTTCCAGATATTTTTCTCGAAGAGCTTCCAGGGATGCCGCCAGAGCGGGAGATCGAGTTCACCATCGACTTGATTCCCGGAACAGCCCCAGTGTCAGAGAGAGTCTACAGGATGGCGCCATCAGAGCTGGAGATATTATACCAGATGATTGAAGAACTCAGAACTAAGGGATTCATTCGTGCTAGTGGATCGCCTTGGGGAGCCCCGATGCTTCTTGTAAAAAGAAGGATGGTACGTCCAGATTATGTATAGATTATCGTACCTTGAACTCAATGACAATCAAGAACAGATACCCTCTCCCGAGGATAGATGACTTGTTTGATCAACTTAAGGGGTAGCAGTGTTCTTGAAGATTGACTTGCGGTCAGGATACCAGCAGATCAGAGTCAGAGAGCAGGACATCCCGAAGACAGCTTTCAGATCTAGGTATGGACATTGGGAGTTTCTTGTTATGCCATTTGGAGCAACCAATGCGTCGGCTGTATTCATGGACCTCATGAATCGCATCTTCATGCCTTATTTAGATCAGTTCATGATTGTGTTCCTAGATGACATTCTGGTCTACAGTAAGAGTGATACGGAGCATGAGCATCATCTCATAATTGTCCTCCAGATTCTCAGAGAGCACCAGTTGTATGCCAAGTTTAGTAAATACGAGTTCTGGCTCGATCGCATTTCGTACTTGGGTCATATCATCACCAGATGAGGAGTAGAAGTGGATCCCCAGAAGATTATGGCTATTGAGACATGGCCAGTACCCAACACGGTTGCTGAAGTTCGCAGTTTTCTTGGATTAGCCGGCTACTACCATCGATTTGTTTCGAATTTTGCTCGAATTTCAGCGCCATTGACCCAGTTGACCCGCAAGGATGTGCAGTTTGCTTGGACAGCAGAGTGCCAGGATTTTTTGAGAAGTTGAAGCGAGGCTTGATGACGGCACCCATTCTCACACTTCCAGATGGAACTGGAGGATTCTCAGTATATTGCGATGCTTCAGGCAGAGGTCTAGGATGTGTTCTGATGCAGCATGGGAAGGTAATAGCTTATGCATCACGACAACTTCGTGATCATGAGAGAAATTACCCAACCCATGACTTAAAATTGGCAGCAGTAGTGTTTGCACTTAAGTTGGGATGCACTACTTGTACGGAGATAGGGTAGAGATTTTCACCGACCACAAGAGCCTGAAGTATGTGTTCACCCAGAAGGATCTCAACATGCGTCAGAGGAGGTGGCTGAAGCTACTTGTGAATTATGATGTCAACCTGCAGTATCACCCAGGAAAGGCCAACGTTGTTGCAGATGCATTGAGCAGGAGAGCCGGAGTTTATTTTCTAACAGCGCAACCAGAGCTGTTAGCCGATCTTCAGAAGATGGGCATAGAAGTTGTCCTTCCTACCAGTGTGGCATTGATGGCCAGCATGCAAGTTCAGTCCACTATAGTCGAGAGAATCCGGATGGCGCAGTCGACAGATTCCAAGCTTCAGCGAATCAGAGCAGAATGTGAGGCAGGACGAAGACCAGAGTTATGTATCCATGAAGACGGTACACTTCGACATGGTAAGCGTCTTTGTGTACCCAGTGGAGATATCAGACAGGAGATCATGACAGAGGCCCACATTTTGTAGTATTCTATTCATTCTGGCGGTACGAAGATGTACCGTGATATCCGCCAGCATTTTTGGTGGAACGGCATGAAGAGGGAGATAGCCCGGTTTGTCTCTCGGTGTTTGGTTTGCCAACAAGTTAAAGCTGAACATCAGAGGCCAGCTGAACTTCTTCAGCCCTTGCCAATTCCAGAATGGAAGTGGAAGCATATAACCATGGATTTCGTGACTGGATTACCTAGATCCCCGGCTGACAGAGATGCTATTTTGGTTATTATAGACAGGCTCACGAAGGTGGCTCATTTTCTTCCGTTCAGAGTCGGTCAGCCGACGGCTCAGCTAGCAGAGATGTATCTCAGGCAGATCGTCAGGCTTCACGGTATACCAGTCAGTATCACCTCGGACAGAGATTTAAGATTTGCGTCGCACTTTTGGCGTAGCTTACAAGAGAGTTTGGGAACTCGCCTCCAGTTCAGCTCCGTTTATCATCCGCAGACTGATGGCCAGTCAGAACGCACGATCCAGACCCTCGAAGATATGTTGAGATCTTGTACGCTCGACTTCGGTGGTTCGTAGGAAGATCACCTGCACCTGGTGGAGTTCTCGTACAACAACAGTTTTCAAGCTAGTATCCAGATGGCACCGTTCGAGGCACTGTATGGTAGGAAGTGTCGATCCCCGCTAGTATGGGACGATGTCGGAGATAGACAGATGCTTGGTCCAAAAATGATTGCTCAGACCGTTGAAGTGGTCAGGAGAGTCAGAGATCATCTTCGAGTTGCCCAAGATCGCCAGCGTTATTGGGCCGATTCTCATCGACGACCCCTTGAATTCTCGACCGACGACCATGTATTCCTGAGGATTTTGCCTAACCGTGGCATCATTCGTTTCGGCGTACGAGAAAAGCTTAGTCCTAGGTATATAGGGCCGTTCGATATTCTGGAGCGAGTAGGTGATGTGTCCTATCGTCTCGCTCTTTCGCCATCGCTAAGAGAGGTGCATGACGTGTTCCATGTATCTCAACTACGACGATATCCTGGACCCGAGCCATATCCTAGATCATTCGGAATTGGTTGTTGGTACCAACCTTTCGTATGAGGAGAGGCCCGTGTCTATATTGGACCAGAGAGAAGATACTCAAGAACAAGACAATTAGTTTAGTCCGAGTTGCTTGGGGTCATCACTCTTTGGGTGAGTCAACGTGGGAGCGTGAGGATGATATCTGATCGCGATATCCCGATCTGTTTGACTCGTAAGGTATAATGTCTTCCTTAAGCCTTATGCTTTCAATTCTTTGCTTGAATAAATGACTGCATGATAGACTGCTTGTTATAGCTTACGATTATTAAGGAGGGTAGAGTTGTAATACCTACAGTTCGTATTACGTATCTTGGAATACGTGTACGTATTTCCTCTTGTATTGTATATCTCTTGGCTTAGCTCGGTTTATTTTGGGTTGGTTCGGCTAGGCTTGGGTTGCCTTGGTTCATTATGAACCAAGGGGAGAACCCCTACCTACCACCCCCATCATCCTTTATTAACCCATTCCTTCATTCTCTCTCTTCATTCTTCTTCTTCTTCTTCTCCACATTTACTCTTCAACCTACCAGGGAAGAGAGCTAGACAAGTGCAACTTGCTTCATGATGGATCTTAAGTTTTATTGTTCCATTCTCTTCTTTACTTGATTCTAAGCCTCTTTAGAACTTGGCATCTTGGATTTGATGGATGGATTCTTGTAGATCTAAGTTTGTAATTTTTCGGTTTTTCTTGGTTTTGATCTCTAAAACTTGGTTATTTTCGAAAACTAATAGTTCTATGTTGTAGAGAATTCAATTTCATGCAGTTTTGGCTTTTGTTTCGCTTGATTTCGACTTCGGATGAGGAAGTTATGGCCATAGCAAGTTTTTAGGACTTTCATGGCTGAACTTGCTGTTTGGGGACGATGAACCCCATGCGCCGGGAACCCCATGCGCCCGGGAGGCCATGCGCCGGGAGGCCATGCGCCGGGAGCCATGCGCCGTGAAGTCTCGACAACGCATCCCTAACTCCGAGCTGTCATGCATGTAGGTTCCTTACGCGCATGTACTGAAGACGCAACGTGAGTTTTCCATGCGCCTATGGTACAGGAATCCCATGCGCCGATGATGCAGGAATCCCATGCGCTGATTGTGCAGGAATCTCATGCACCGATTTGTGCAAGAATCCCATGTGCCGATTTGTACAGGAATCCCATGCGCCGATTGTACAGGAATCCCATGCGCCGATTTGTGCAGGAATCCCTTACGCCGATTGTGCAGGAATCTTATGCGCCGATGGTGCAGAAATCCCATGCGCCGATTTATGCAAGAATCCCATGCGCCGATGGTGCAGGAATCCCATGCGCCGATTGCGCAGGGATCCCATGCGCCGATTTGTGCAGGAATCCTATGCGCCGATTTGTGCAGGAATCCCATACGCCGATTTGCGCAGGAATCCCATGCGCCGATTTGTACAGGAATCCCATGCGCCGATTGTGCAGGAATCCCATGCGCCGGAATTGCTCTATTTTGCTATTTTTTGCCTGTTTAAGTTGTTTTGTAGCTAGAATCTTGAAAAACTCAAAACATGAAAGTTGTAGATCTTTTCCTTGGCTTCAAGAATATGTCATTAGTTATTTTATTTAAGTTTTTCTCATTCATGATAATGTAAGAATAAACCCGATAGTGGCCTGCCGTGGCGCACTCTTAACCAGTAAACTGACATGATATATCATGACAAGCTGTTACGACAGCTAGCCTGACATGACAAGTAGGAATGACCTGGACACCATAGGCAATTGTGTTTGTACAAATAAACTAGTACTATCTTGCATCATGTCTAGGATAGGAATCCCTGAGTACCACGGTCAGGGATACCTACTGCAATTGACTAAGGCTAATAAACTAGAATAATTCAGTAGTCATGAAGAGATTTCCCAGCTACAGGCAATCCCGTTATCTGGGCGCATTCAGTGGACTTGTAGCCTACCGACAAGTAGGGCACATTTTCAGCACACTGTCACGTGTTGCATCCTTCTTAAATGGACATTCAACTTGGATAACCTGGATGGTCTGTAGGGCTTGTGGCTGTTGGAATAATCTCATTACATCTTGCTAGTAACTAGGCCTGTGATAACCCTAGTTAGTTAAAGTATCAAGTCGTACTAATTGCTTGGCCATGATTGATTGGATGGAGTCCAGCCCAGTCTAGTTTGTCATGATCCTGTACAAGATTGTATCATGACATGATTTCTTGTATCGATAAATGATGGGATACCAAGTTCTGTTCAGATAAAGGGTTACAACCTCGGTCCTTGTTTGGTTTAAGGGTTGTAACTTGGCTATCTGAATAGTTTCGTGGTTATCTTATATATATCGTCCTGCTTATTGTGCCTGCCTTAACAATAAAGATCAGGGGTCCAGTTCTGTTCAGGCGAAGGGTTACAACCCCGGTCCTTGTTTGGTTTAAGGGTTGTAACCTGGCTCCAGGAGCGGTTCTGTGTCCTCTCTTCATTTATTGTCTTATTGTAACCCCAGACCCTGCTCGTCATGTTTTACTTATTTCAGCGGCATGATTATTTATACTGGCCTTAACAATAAAGATCAGGGGTCCAGTTCTATTCAGGCGAAGGGTTACAACCCCGGTCCTTGTTTGGTTTAAAGGTTGTAACCTGACTTCCAGAGCAGTTCTGTGTCCTCTCTTCATTTATTGTCTTGTTACCCTACCAATGGTATTTGAGACGGGTTTCTATTCAGGTGAAGCGTTACAACCTCGGTCCTTGTTTGGTTTAAGGGTTGTGACCTGGCTACTTGAATGGTTTCCTCGTACCCAGTTTACTGTTGTTATCTCTATTATTATCAGTTCTTTATTTATTATCTTTAATATTCTATTGTGATATACTAGTTTTAGTTCCTAAGTGAAGCCTCCTTTCTGGCACTTGCTCTTTCTGGGGTCTGACCCAGCTGGTTTTGTATGGCCAGATATCGGAGCAGCACCAGAGGATCTACCGACCTTCCAGCCAGATGGTGACCACCAGGCGTAACCCTGGCAACGAGTGGGTTTCTTTTTGTTCTTCCACTTTATTGTAAAATTATTCTTTTGAGGCGTTTAGCCGGCGAGCACGTGTTAGCTCGTATTGCATCTTTATTTACTGTCTGCCTACGGGCTGTAACAAGATTAACAAATCCTAGGGTTGATCATGTATGACTAAACTCTTGCTAGTCCTCACATTTTGTACGACTAGCTTCATGATCATCCGAATATGTAATGTATGGGATGCCTTACTATTGTATATTTGGTGCTCTGACATCTTGTTACTATTATTTGCTTGCTTAAGATTGAGACAATAGGCTTGTTTATGACCATAGGAGACTGTTGGCTTGTAGTTAAACCCTTATGTATCTAGACAGCCGTGACCGTATAGCGAGGTGGGTTGTACTTCAATATACGTAGCTGGCTATGTACGCCCCCCTCTCCAGTATTCTGGTTTTGGGGCGTGACACTGCCCCCCCTCCGCCCTCCCCGTTCTTCCTGCGGAGGCCCTCCGGCCCCCGCGCCTCGGCTTCCCCCAGGCGTTCCCCCTCCCCCTCCTCCTCTGCGTCGGCTCCCCCTCCCGGCAGAGGCCCCCTTGCCGTGGCCTTGCCTCCTCATCGCGGCCCTCCTCGTCGTGGCCTAGCCGTCGAGGCCCTCCCTCTGGGGCTCCCCCTCCGCCGCTCTCCTGTGCCCCCTCGCCGGAGCCCCCGCTCTGGCCCCCGCTCAGTTGCGCCGGAGCCTCAGTCTCTGCTCCCCCTCGGGCAGAGCCCATCCCTTCGCCGCAGTGGCCCGCCCACCGAGGCTCCCCCTCCCCTCCGCCACAGCTCCCCCAGGTCAAGCCCCTCCCTCCGGCTCCCTCACGGTGGTGCCCTCGTTGGGCCTCTCGTCTCTGCCGCGACCCCCCGGGCCGCCTCCTCCCCCTACGGGGCTCTTTTCTCCCCCCTGGACATCCTAGCCGTGGCCCTCGCCCTCCTCCTCCCCTCCTCCGGAGTCGACCCGTGTACTCCTCCCCTCCTCGTCGATTCCATCCTCGCTGTGGCACCGCCGCAGCGTCTCACCCCCGGCCGTCGTGAATCTTCCCTCACCGAGGCTCCTCCTCGGGCACAGCGTCGCACTCCTCCTCGGGTTGGGCGCGGTCCTCCTCGGGCGGCCCGTCGAGATGCCTCGGGCAGGGTGGGCGCGCGTCCCGAGGCCCCCCTCTCTTTTTGCTTTTTCAGTTTTTGTTTTCGTGTAGTTTGCTGTTTTGGTTTCGAATTTTGTTTGAAATTCGAAATTTAGCCGTTTTGGCTCCCGCTGTTTCCTATTTTCATTCAATAAATTCCAGTATCAAATATATATATATATATATATATATATATATATATATGACTTAATATATATGTCTATATAGTATAATTCTATTTTAGCACCTAAAAATTTTAAAATAATTTCTATATATATATATTTTTTTTCTATATTTTTTTTCTATATATATATATATATATATATATATATATATATATATAATATATATATATATATTATATATATATATATATACGACTTAATATATATGTCTATATAGTATAATTCTATTTTAGCACCTAGAAATTTTAAAATAATTTCTAAAAATCTAAAACTCACTAAGATGCTCACAAAGTATATTTTAGTAATAATTTGAAATCAATATATCATGAGTAATATTTCACTCACTAGTTTATACAGGAAAATCATATAAATATTTACTACTATCCACTGAATAGGAAAATTCCAATAATACTAAATAGAAAAATTTATATAATTTTTTTTATAAATTTAGGGGGTTTACATCCTATCTAACTTATAAAAATTTCATCCTCGAAATTGAAATCTAACGTCGGGAGGGGGTGGGGGGTGGGGTGCGGTATGCAATGCAATACGTAATAAAAGGGGACTAACGTATGGAAGTTGTACCTTGGTTTTCGAGCAAATAGGGGCAGCAATTTTGGATGTCGTCCTCGCACTCCTAAGTAGACACTCCTGGCGAGTGATATTTCCATGCTACGCGAACCAATGGGATAGATTTATTCTGCAACACCTTTACTCGACGATCAAGGATACCTACCGGTTGCTCTTGGTACGACAAGCTCGGTCCAACTGTGATCTCGGAGTGATCGAGCACATGACTGCTGTCTTCCACATACCTCCTCAACTGAGACACGTGAAATACGTCATGTACTCCCTCTAACGACGGTTGCAATACCAATCTGTAGGAAACCTCTGATGTATCTTGGACTCAACTTGCCACGTCCTCCGAATTAAATCGTGCCTCTAGTGGGGGATATCTTCAAAAAAACATGGTCGACGACTATTATCAGCCCACTGCTTCTGCCGATCCTGCGCTGCTCGCAGGTGGTCTTGTATCTTCTTCACCTTCTCCACGATGTTCAAAACCAACTCGGGACCCAATATCTGTGGCTCTCCTATATTGCTCCAACAAACAGGAGATCCACACTTCCTACCATACAATGCTTCAAACGGAGCCATCTGAATGCTCTCTTGATAGCTATTATTGTAGGAAAACTCTACAAGATGAAGATGGTCCTTCCATGATCCGCCAAAGTCAAGCATACACGCTCTCAACATATCCTCTAACGTCTGAATAGTACGCTCTGACTGGCCGTCTGTCTGTGGATGGTACGTCGTGCTAAACTTCAAATGCGTTCCCAAACTATCTTGCATACTTCTCCAAAAATATGAGGTGAATCTTACGTCACAATCCGACACGATGCTAACTGGTACACTGTGTAGCTTTACTATTTGCTTCATATACATATCCGCCAAAACTTCTGTGGACTATCCCACTCTGAATGGTAAGAAATAGGCTGACTTGGTAAGCCGATCAACAATCACCCATACCGTATCTCGTCTACTAGGACTCCGAGGAAATCCCGTGGCGAAGTCCATCATAATGTGCTCCCACTTCCACTCAGGAATGGGTAGTGGCTGCAACAAAATAGCTGTCCTCTCGTGCGCTGCCTTCACTTGTTGACATACCAAACACTTGGCCACGAACTATCTCCCGCTTCATTCCATGCCACTAATAATACTGCCGTAAGTCCCAATACATCTTAGTTCCTCCGAGATGAATAGAGTAAGTCACACTATATGCTTCCGCCATTAACTCCTGCCGTAGCTCTCTATTAGGAAGATAAATACGATCGAGATAAATACGATCACCACATCGCAATGTCCCATCGGATGAATCCTCAATCCCGTCTGCTCTTCTGCTTTGGTCCTCTCTCTA
Source organism: Iris pallida (assembly GCA_029216955.1). Lineage (NCBI taxonomy): Eukaryota > Viridiplantae > Streptophyta > Magnoliopsida > Asparagales > Iridaceae > Iris > Iris pallida. Next base: position 55,971 of record JANAVB010010126.1, read on the forward strand.
AGCCGTCGAAATCTAGCATCCGTAGATAATGCCGTATTGATCCTCTTTACTAGCGATGATTGCACTTGGAGATTGGCTAATACGCCATCCGCTCCAGGCAATACTATCTCAATTCCAAGCTGTTGCAAATCTCTAATCAATTCTCTCTGTGGTCAAGAAATGAGCCATGAGCTTACGTCTTAATGCGTCTGCCATAACATTAGCCTTATCCGGATGATAATGTAGCTCGATCTCGTAATCTTTCATCAACTCCAACCAACGTCGTTGTCGCATATTCAACTCTTTTTGTGTGAATACGTACTTGAGGCTCTTATGATCAGTGTAGATATCTACCTTCTCGTCGTACAAGTAGTGTCTCCACAACTTCAAAGGAAAGATAATCGCTGCGAGCTCTAGCTCGTGGGCCGGGTAATTCTTTTCGTGCACCCTCAACTGTCTTGATGCATATGCTACTACGTAACCATGCTGCATTAATACGCATCCTATTCCCTTCCCGGAGGCATCACTGTATATCACAAATCCTTCTGGGTCCGATGGTAGTGTCAAGAAAGGTGCAGTGGTCAAGCGCTTCTTCAACTCATCGAAAGCGTCTTGACACTCGTCTGTCCATACAAACTCCTGATCCTTACAAGTTAGTAGAGTCATAGGCCCCGCTATTCGAGAGAAATCTTCTACGAAACTTCGGTAATAACCCGCAAGTCCAAGAAAACTTCTCACCTCAGAAACTGATGTAGGAGCGGGCCATATCTTGACTGCTATGATCTTCTCCGAATCTACCGATATCCCGTCTTCAGTGATAATATGTCCAAGAAATGATACCTTCTTGAGAAAAATCATACTTGCTAAGCTTCACAAAAAGTTGCTCATTCCTTAAGGTCCCCAAAATAATCCGAAGATGCTGCTCAAGCTCCTCTTGACTCTTGGAGTAAATCAAGATATCATCTATGAAGACGACTACAAATTTGTCCAAGTACTGGTGAAAGATCTTGTTCATTAAGTTCATGAAAACTGTGGAAGCATTGGTCAAACCGAAAGGCATGACCAAGAACTCGTAGTGTCCATACCTCGATCAAAATGCCGTCTTCGGAATATCTTCCTTCCGAACCTGCAGTTGATGAAAGCCCGATCGTAAACAATCTTGGAGAATACTTTTGCTCCACTCAGTTGATCGAACAGATCGTCTATACGCGGTAAAGGGTACTTATTCTTCACCGTAACTACATTCAAAGCTCTATATGTAACACCCAGTTTTCTAAAATGAGGGTAATTTTGAAATTTTGTGTTATTTGAATTTAATATATATTTATTTAGAATTTAATATAATTAATGGGATGGTGTGATTGTAATATGATTTAATCAATTGCCTTGTGTTGTGTTTAGTCCTAACCTAGAATTGGCCTAACCTAGATTAGTCCTAGTTAGTCATGGTTAGACTAAGTTAGATTTTGGGATTGGTCATGGTTAGTCATGGCTAGTCGTGATTTGTGATTTTGGCTAGTCATTAGTCATATTGATTTAGTTAAGACTAGTGATAGGCTACCTAGGTTTCATCTAGCCATTGATTTGTCTGGATTGATGGAGAACCCTTGGATCACCCTAGCCCTAGATTTTAGGGCAGCCATCCTTGGGATTCCCCCTATTTAATCCCTCCAAAAAACCCTTGCCTCCTTTATTCATTTCTCATTCTCAAGAACAAGGTGAGCTCCAACTTCATTCATTCATAACTTCTCCATTTCTCATCTTTTTTCAACCAAACTTCTTGTATTGTAACCTAACCATCACCCTCTCGCTGTCTATGGAGGTAGAGGATTGTTTTGGGGATCTACTTTGTAGAAGCATAAAAAAAGGGGATATTGCTTTTAATCCCACATCAAAAGGAGAAGAAGAGAGGTCTCATTCTACTCTATATATAGAGCCCTCTTGCCTCCTTTGAAAAGGGCACCAAAATAAATAAAGAAAAGGGAGCCCGTTCTCCAAGGAGGCCGTTCGAGCCACAAAAAGTTGTAATAGTTCCTCTCTTCTTCTGGGTTGGCTGCAAGTTCTTCACTCGCTTTCATGGCGAGGATAATTTGGACTCTGAGTACTATGCGCCCCAGCGGGCTGGTACGAAGAAGTCCAAGGCGGCACGGGCCATGCGCCTCAAACGTGCTATGCCAACGGCAAACCAGAAGCATGCGCTAACAATCATGCGCGCTGCTGATGGTAAGCTGTACAAGGTCGACTCGGGTGCTTCTGTGCCAGAAACGAGTCGACCTTCAAAGTCCTTGTCTCGCTTGGGCGCATCTACTGCGTTCACAACTAAGTCGAGCAAGGAAAACCCTGTGGTCTTGAACTCTCGTACCTCTACTGGTTGTGCGTCCGAGGTTCGTTCAAGTCACTTTAAGTGATGTACCCCTACTACTGATCTGAGCGCCTGTTTGGTGTTGGATCAAGGGGTGCAGCATTCACTTGACCACCCCGACGCTTGGCCTTGCCATGCGCCTGATAGGGGTGTAAAGGTGGCACTCTCACTTGACCACCCCGGCGCTTGGCCTTGCCATACGCCTGATGGGGGTGTGATGGTGGCACTCTTCTCTAACGATTTGCGTAATGTGATCATTCACAAAAGTCGATCAGGAGAGCAGACCGACAAGCATAATACTCCCCTCACAGGGCACACTTGTGCTACAGTCGTCATCAACTGTTGTTGCCGTAAGACCGTGGCTCCACCACCAAGGCAGTCTGTGTTCCAGCAGTTGCAACATGTTGTGCCTGTCTCCCAGCGCATCACTTCGCCCCGTCAGAGTGAATCACTTCCTCGTCAATGCACAGGCGCATCTACCAGCCTGGGGCTCTTATCTTCTAAAGGAGTGCATCTGCGCCGGAAATGAGTCAGCCTTCAAAGTCCTTGTCTCACTTGGGCGCATCTGTTGCGTTCGCAACCAAGTCGAGCAAGGCAAACCCTGTGGTCTTGAACTCCCGCGCCTCCACTGGTTGTGCATCTGAGGTTCGTTCAAGTTACTGTAAATGTTGTTCCCCCACTACTGATCGGAGCGTTTGTTTGTGTAACACCCAGTTTTCCAGGAGAGGGTAATTTTGAAATTTTGTAATTATAATTATTATTTAAGGGTATTTATTTCATGTTATGATTTTTTAGTGATATTTAATTATTTTTAAACTATTTAAATTCATGACTTATGATTTGGTGCCTTGCTTGTATTCATTTTCAGACTGAGGGGTATTTTAGTCATTTTTGTAATTTTAAGAATTATTTGGGATTATTAATTATTATTTAAAGTTATTAGAATTTATTGAATTTATAAGAATTTTTAGGAATTATTTTAGAATTGTTTGGACTAGGTTGACTTTGACTAGTTTGACCCTTGTAGACTAACCTAGTGGCTAACCTAGGTCATGACTATGAGATTAGGATATGTAACCCTAGTTAGACTAAAGTTAACCCATGTTTTAGTCTTTAAAACTTAAGTTAGAATAGAGAGGTTTTTAGTCATAAGCCATGACTTATGGTTTGAAAACCATTAGTTAGCAACTTAGCCCATAGAGGCCCAAGCCCATCACTAAACCCTAACCCTAGCATTTATGACCAGCCACCTAGGGATCCACACTCCTATTTAATGTCTCCTAGATTTTAGGGCTAGCCTCTTTTAGGGTTCATCCAAAAGTTCTAAGGAAAGAGGTGAGTTCCATCTTCCAAAATTCATTAAAAATCCATTTAATTCCTTTTTCCCTCAAACCAATTTCATTAGGACCTAAAACCCACCCTCTTGCTGCTGGTATGATTTATTTGCAGGAAGACATCAATTTGTGGGACTTGGTGGCTTGAGGAGTTCATCCCATTTGAAGACTCTTTCATCCATTGTGCATCAATAGGTATAACTCCCAATACCCTATTAAATTCCTGTTTAAATCCATTTTAGGAAGGCCCTAGCCCTACCCCAACTGTAGGATAGGCTAAACCTAGGGTTCGAATCCACTTCGTGTCCGTATTGGACACATATCAGTCATGTGTGTAGGGTGTTCGACGAAATGCCTCTAAGAGATCAACTTTGCTGTTTTTAAATTCTGTTTGAGGAATGTAGATCTATGTGTGCTTGTTGATTTTTGTGAAAGGACCATGGTCGTTTTGTGTCTGTGTCGGGTGCAAATCGGGCTGGACACGAATGCGTGCACTGGCTCGGGACTGGTTCACTTCCCCTGCTACTCGAGCACGATTGCTCACTGGACACGGCACTAGAGCACGTGATTTTCTGGACACTTTGGGGCAGTGTCTGTCACGACACTCCCCAAGTGGCATAACCTATGGTGTCGTGTCGGACACGCACGGATGAGTACACTGGTTTTTGCCTGAGTTTGTTTCAGTGTGTTTTGTTTCTGATACGCCTGTACTAGTCACGACACAGGACACGTTGACCCCAACCAGGGTGACACAGACCTAGGGGGACCCTAGGCGAACCACCCTGCAAAGGGACTCGACCCAGTTCGTGTCGTGTCGTGCACATGACACGCGTGCACACGTGCACAAGGACTGGCTTCTGTGCACTAACCTGTATGTTTCCTGAGGTTTAAATTATTTTAAATGCTTCTAAATAATGTTTAATGGTTAATTAGTTTCTAAACATCAGGTTTAACCTCTGATATGATAGGATTACAATTGTTCAAGTTTTATGTGGAGTTTGGGCTCAATTGCATTAACTGATACACTATTAAGTTCCAATTTGGTTTTGTTTCTCAATGATTTGATTTTTCCTGCATGATGTTTCCCTTGTCAATTAAGTTCTTGAATTGCAAGTTTAGTCTTGGGTTAACAAGAGGACTGGTATGGGTTTTGATCTATTCCCTGTTTTATAAAGAACTTGGGGAATGAGTCCTATTTTTTCGTGTTCTGTTGATTACTTCTTCACTGTCCTATCTTAAACTCAAGTGTTAACTAATTTCCTATGGCTAAATATGGGTTTACCTGTCCTTGGTTTCATTAGTTATAGTTATCAAATCTAGGATGGGTGGACAATCTCAGTTTTGAATGTTAGTTGAAACCTGAGATTGTATGTTTCATTTCCTTTCACTGTCTAGAATTCCTGTACACTATCAAGTTGTATTCCTAAATTCCTAAGTCCTTTACATACACTGTACACTGTTGATTTGGGACTGATAATTGGTAAATTAAATTATAACTGCTAACCTTGCCTGTAATCTGAATTTGATGTGAACAATTCCAGTTTTTAACTTGATGATTGAATAGCCTTTTCCTTCTAGTTCATTCATTGTTTTCTTTCAATATATATTGCACTGTTTTGGACAGTTGGTTAAGTCCCAGATTTTTCACTTAATCACAGCACCTACACTCTTCCTCCCTTTCACTGTTATATTCATGTGTATATATATAGGTAGCCCAGTACACACACCTACACAATATTTCTCCCTTGGCAATTACACTTTTACACACACTGTTTTAATTTCCCTTCACTGTTATGAATTCCTGTACACCTCACCTATACACACACACACTTCTCCTTATAACCTGTCACATTATCCTGCCACTTGAGACATTATGGCATATTACACACACAAGCACACCCTTTCACTGTCATTTCCTGTCCACACACAATTGCATAGCACACACACACTCTTGATTGTATACACACACACATGCTTTCCTCCATATGCATATTCATGTGTACCATATACCTAAATATATATGTGAGTGATGTAAGGGTATGTATTAGTGTCTATATGTAGTGTGTGCAATGTGAATACCTGTGTACTTGTGAGTGTATGTCTATGTGTATGTATATTAATATTTAGCCTAGGAATGCATAGTGTTACTTCAATAATTGTAGCTATATGCATAGTGCTGTATATGCATAGGTGTATGAGTACTTGAATGTTGTGTGTAGTCTAGTAGAGCCTTGTTAGAGCCTAGCATGACTTGTTAGACCTAGTTAGTTGAGTTTAGCCTAGTTAGACAAGGTTGACCTAGTTTGACTTCTAGGGTTGACCAAAGTTGACCAAGAGTTGACTTTGGCCTAGATTGACCTAGATTCATTTAGAATGCATTAAATTGCATCTTGTTATCATTTTAGACCTGTTGTGACTTGTACTGTTCTATAAGACAGACACCACTCCTCGGACAGTATATTCTCTTCAGACACTCAGGATATCAGGCGAGTACATTCTCTGACCGTTTCATACTTGTATGGATTTACATTCTTGCTCTAGATTACTGTACTTGATGCTGACACGATCTTTATCACGAATTGGTACTATATGGATCTTCTTCTGAGATGTTATCTCCTTGTATTCACTAACTACATATTGTGATGTGCGTTTCACTTACATGTTGTATTTATTGAATACCCTTATCATTGTACACTCATTGTGCATATTGTACTCTCAATATCACATTGAGCCATTGTACAAGCCATTGTACAAGTCATTGTATAAGGTAACGTAACTGAATTGGATCCTTGTGTATTGATTGGGGAGGGAGAGTAGAAATGGTTATGTGATCAATCGTATTGTATAAGAAATTGTATATGTCAATTGTACACCCACGTACAAAGGAGTCCCATTTTATTGTATAACCTAACCCGTTTACATAACCATATGTGCTCTAAAATCACATGTTCCTTACAGTCTTACTTATCATATTAGATATTTCCTGTTATCAAATCTCTACTATTTTTCATATATCTTCTTCTTTCAGCGTTTCATGTATTTTACTCTATTGCATGCTTTATATTTCCTAACTCGTTATGAACTGCGTGAGATGTTTTGTGCTCGCTCCCGTCCTGACTGGACCTGTTGAAAATTTTACAAAGGATGAGGAGGAGGCCTGCATAGACACCTACTATGGGGCAGCTGTAGATGCCATGTGTGACCCAGATTTCTAGCCTGATCCACTAGCTTAGAGACTGAGGCTCCATAGTCTAGGTTTTCTATTTCTGTCATTTGAGATCTAGATTGTATATATTCTTTATTACAGTGCTAGAGTCTTGTATTGAGCTGGATGTTCTGATTTGTTATGTCAGTAGACACTTAGACTCTCTGGTTGTGTTTATGTGGTTTTTCCTTCATTCCAGTATTTATCTATCTTCCTATCTGTCATTCTGCCTTAGATGTGATTGAGACTGTATATTGCTATGTCACCTCCATTCGGAGTGTATACACTGTACAGGTACCTTTATATTGTTAGATGATTGACCTAGGACAGCGTTCTACCACCGACACTACGGCGTAGGCTGGACGTCGTTACGTTCTCGTACCCTCACAGTGGGTGCGGGTCGTGACACGTTTTTAGTGGTGGCCCATGCAGGTCGAGTTTATGTAGTGGTATTCGAACTAGAGTATCACTACAGCCTGCAGTAGGATTAGGATATTTTTGAAGGTACTCAATCTCACTAGGAAAAACTCATATCAAATTCATACCATCTCAGTTCTTGCTGATATTGTTCTCCTTGAATATAACTGTCCTCCTTTGCTATTTCGACTCATTCTCAGCAATTGTTTGTTTGATCTGTCCTCAGGATGGTGGAGACGCGATTACAGCGTGCCATTCATGGAGATACTGTAGAGGGGACTGCTACCTCTCAGCCCGTACAGCAGGGTCGGGAGGCTACAGCTCCTGCCACCTCTGCTCATATTGGGACTTCAGCAGCAGCAGCAGCTGAGGGTATGCCTTCACCAGTTCGGAGGCAGGACCCAGTCATTCCAGAGGTACCGTTCCAGCAGCCGCCGCCTACAGGAAACGTGGACGCAGCTCAGATGTTCGCGTATTTCCAGCAGTTCATGGACCGACAGCAGGCTCGACAGGACAGAGGCATGGAGTTGGTCATTTCGACAGTTGCAGCCCGACCAGTGGTGTAGCAGCCAAAGACACCGGGGATCGAGCAGTTTCAGAAGATGAGCCCTAGAGACTTTCTGGGGACAGAGGGATCCTATATGCCGATGAGTGGATCGAGTATAGAGGAGATCTTTCGCTTGGCCAGGATTCCAGCAGATCTTCAGATCGAGGCCGCAGCTAGCCGGATGCGCGATCTTGCTCGCACCTGGTATCAGTCGGACCCCAGGGTGGGGGTAGCCGGACAGACTTGGGAGGAGTTCAAGGGCTTCTTCAAGAAGAAATTCTTCCCAGATTCAGCGCTCAGAGCTTTAGAGTCGCAGTTTGAGAGCCTAGTTCAGGGGAGCCTGTCAGTGGAGGAGTACGCTGGGGAGTTCGGCCTCAGCAGATTCGTGGAGGGTTTGAGCGAGGCGGCGAAGGCCCAGAGGTTCCGGAAGGGTCTGGTCAAGGAAGTCAAGTCCTTGACCAAGGGCAACAGGGATGCCACATTCGAGAAGATTCTGACGGAGATTTACTGGCTGAGGATGATCTTGAGCTTAGGCTCAAGAGAGGGCGAGACCCAGTTGGTGGCACCAGCAGTGGAGGACCGGCCAAGAGGCCGCACGTTCAGCATCAGTTTCAGCAGCAGTATCCGCAGCCGATGCCAGGCATACAGTTTTAGCACCAGTACCAGCAGCCGAGGGCTCAGATACATCAGCTACAGCAGAGGCCTGTTCAGTATCAGGGTCAGGGACAGGTGCAGTATCAGCAGGACACCGTGTACAACTTCTGCAAGAAGCCAGGCCATTGGTAGAACGATTGCAGGAAGAGACTGGGTATGTGTTTACTTTGCGGGTCAGCAGCGCATCAGTGTAGAGAGTGTCCCCAGAACCCGATACCGTTGGCTCAGATAGCACCAGGAGCTAGGGCTCCGGCAGGGCAGCAGAGGGGACCACCATTGCAGACTCAGCAGGAGAGGTTCGTACAGCATCAGCAGCAGGCCATGGGAGGCCAGCCAGGCGAGCTTTCGCCATGACAGCCGAGGATGCTCAGGCCGTTGGAGATCTAGTTGCAGGTTCCGTTCTTGATTCAAATTCTACAATTACTGCCTTGAACTTCGATTCTCTCTGTTCCTCGTTGGTTGATCAATTCTGTCTTGTTGTTTTTGTGTTATGATTTAATTTTCTTCTGAGATAAGTCGTATGGGCTAGGTCGCCTCGATTATGAGATTTTAGAATCCTCTAGGGTCATGTTAGCAGGCATAGTGAGGACATACAGTCGGACTATGGACGTATTTCTCGGGTGTGGGAATTTAAGGTTTTCGCTGCCAAGCGCGCGGCAATGCGAAAATTTTAAATACCATAGTTCTAGAAGTATGTACCATAATTGAGGACTCTGTAATTATCGTAGCCTTGCTCTCTGGCATGACAGAGATTCTGAGTATCATGGTTTTGGACAGACGCATATGATTATCTGACGGTATGTTTGAGACTCTGATTTTGGGGTGTTTGACCTAGAAGGACTACTGCCATTTTAATTTCGAGGACGAAATTTTTAAGGTGGGTAGGATTGTAACACCCAATTTTCCAGGAGAGGGTAATTTTGCAATTTTGTAATTATAATTATTATTTAAGGGTATTTATTTCATGTTATGATTTTTAGTGATATTTAATTATTTTAAACTATTTAAATTCATGACTTATGATTTGGTGTCTTGCTGGTATTCATTTCCAGACTGAGGGGTATTTTAGTTATTTTTGTAATTTTAAGAATTATTTGGGATTATTAATTATTATTTAAAGTTATTAGAATTTATTGAATTTATGAGAATTTTAGGAATTATTTTAGAATTGTTTGGACTAGGTTGACTTTGACTAGTTTGACCCTTGTAGACTAACCTAGTGGCTAACCTAGGTCATGACTATGAGATTAGGATATGTAACCCTAGTTAGACTAAAGTTAACCCATGTTTTAGTCTTTAAAACTTAAGTTAGAATAGAGAGGTTTTTAGTCATAAGCCATGACTTATGGTTTGAAAACCATTAGTTAGCAACTTAGCCCATAGAGGCCCAAGCCCATCACTAAACCCTAACCCTAGCATTTATGACCAGCCACCTAGGGATCCACACTCCTATTTAATGTCTCTAGATTTTAGGGCTAGCCTCTTTTAGGGTTCATCCAAAAGTTCTAAGGAAAGAGGTGAGTTCCATCTTCCAAAATTCATTAAAAATCCATTTAATTCCTTTTTCCCTCAAACCAATTTCATTAGGACCTAAAACCCACCCTCTTGCTGCTGGTATGATTTATTTGCAGGAAGACATCAATTTGTGGGACTTGGTGGCTTGAGGAGTTCATCCCATTTGGAGACTCTTTCATCCATTGTGCATCAATATGTATAACTCTCAATACCCTATTAAATTCCTGTTTAAATCCATTTTAGGAAGGCCCTAGCCCTACCCCAACTGTAGGATAGGCTAAACCTAGGGTTCGAATCCACTTCGTGTCCGTATTGGACACATATCAGTCATGTGTGTAGGTGTTCGACGAAATGCCTCTAAGAGATCAACTTTGCTGTTTTTAAATTCTGTTTGAATAGGAATGTAGATCTATGTGTGCTTGTTGATTTTTGTGAAGGGACCATGGTCATT
>JANAVB010010127.1:0-24112 GCA_029216955.1 Iris pallida
ATAATAATAATAATATAATAATAATAATAATAATAATAACGAAATTCAATAAGCCAAATAAAGGCGTATATACCAATATGTACAGTCTAAAAATCTCCAAAGTATACGAGGGCCTATTTTATACAAAAGTCACTGAATAATACTAATAGATATATAATATTTAAATCACGAATATTTAGGAAATTCGTTAAACCATTAAAACGAAATGCATACCAAATTCCACCAACACGAATGTCATTGGACGTGCCGCATGACTACATGGGCTTGGTCCGGTCCGGGTCCAGTCCGGACCAGCCTGGTACAACCGATCACTTAATTGTCAATAATAATAATAATAATAATTAAACTATTTATAAGGGTCATGTCACAACTTGGCCTGATTTTCCTAGTTGGGACATCACTATGGCTCGGCCTTCCCTGGCATGGCTAATACACTAGTCTAAGTACGCCATTGCACTATCCGTGCCACGATGTCTAGTCACCTTGTACTTCTAAACTCCGACATGGCTAAAGTCATCTACCGTAAAAATTAATTAAATAATTATTTATAAAAACTCTAAAAATCACCATTTAATTCAAATAAATAAAATAAAAATAAAAATATATTCTAAAAATTCCGGAAAGAGGGGTTACAAATCTACCCACCTTAAAAATAATTTTGTCCTCGAAATTCTAATTCATAACTATTCTTAAATTCAAGGAAGTCTACCATTACCTTAATCTCCTCGAATTTTAATTCCTCAAGCAGTTTATATCCATCTCATTGGTCATTTGGCAACTACAAAAATCTCGAGGACTTCTACCCACCTTTGGTCACACTACTCCCTCAGTGCTATGTCCCTACAGCCTTATAATCATCCAATTACTTGCTAAAATTTCTACAAATAGATACCTACTGCTTTTGGCCTTTATAATCCTCTCATATCTATCAAGCAACCCAAAATTTAACAAGCAACAAATTTACAAAGTGGCTAAGAAATATTAGTAAATTCTAATAAGCATGACCTTCGTCACTCTGAAATAGGAAGGACATGAAGATGAGGGAAGAACAATCGAGAGTAAAATGGAGTTTCAAGAGCAGTAACGGTATCCAATGGTACAACTAGGAAGAAAAATTCATGCACCATTGACTTATTTGCTAGATTAGACTACTCTAGTCAAGTCACTTGCTGACTCGAAGAACCCTTCATTTCGTAGAGGGCTTGCACAACATGCAATACAGAAATTCCGTTCTCGATATTAATCTAAACAAGGTTCCATAATAGAACAGAATTTGAGAAGTCGAGAATGTGATCCTTTCCGTGGTTATTTAAACACAAGAGTAAGGGATATAAATGCAATACCAGATCGTATTACGACTTCCAAGTAGATGGGATAGGGGTTACAAATGACTTTACATTCTAGGAGGTGGAAGCTACATAATAGGTTTAGGGACCTATTTCAAAAAGTTCGGTTTTATAGTCCAAATATAGTGGTATGCACAGATGGATTTTTTACTGGGTCTTAATGGGTTCCGGATTGGACATCAATCGTTGGTTGGGTGAATCTTGGATTTCAGTCTCTATTGGCTGGACAAGATTCCAATGATAAAACCATTTCTACTAGGCTAGGGTAACCTAGAATAGGATTCCTCCCAAGTGATTGAACTAGTTGCCAGTCAGGTTGGTTAGTTAGGTTCATAAGCCCCAAAATGCGCCTTCATTGACTTTTGTATTTGCACGAGAGGGGCACAATTGAGTGGCGCACTGGTGGCATGTGCGTAGTGGGCTTCGAGTCGATCACAACCATATATTGGTCGAAAGATTCGAGTCGAAGTTGAGTCTCCAGTTGTAGTCGAGAAGTTTACCGGTACTATGGTAAGGGTTATAGTTAGTCCTTTTTACCTGAAAGTCGTACCATAAAAATAGAGTACAAGGGGACGGGTTTGAGTGGGACATGATATACCTAGATGAAGGTGGACTCGTCTAGATCTTGCATATAAAATTTGTTGGAAGGTAACAGCTGGTCTTGTGCTCCGAATATTAATGACACGGCCGGGGCACAAAATAATCTAAATGGAAAGTGGGAGTCCATGGGGTACTAATTATCATCCTAATGTCAATCATTCTAATCAATCGATGATTTTCGTATATACTAACAGTTTTGAAAAGCCTACCGTCTACCCACCTTAGAAGTTAGGACGTGGTCTTAGGAATAATAAGGTTAGAAGAATTCCAAAGTCCGGTTATTGTACCTCAACTCTTGTTAATGAAGAATAACGCATGACGTAACGGAATACGGTAGATATAAGTCAAGTCAAGGATCGTTCCTTAATAAATGGAAATCGAGTGTGTACAATGACATATGGTCGATAAAATAGAACGATCTACTCGTCCACAGTATACAAGAGTTATCGACGGGGTAACCAACTCTAAGGCACATCATATTGTAAAGAATTCTAACAACTGAGTCGTAAATTTATATTTGTGTCAGACTGTCAGACTATTATCACAAGAGTTGTAGTGATCATGTATTGCTGTTGACCAATGGTACATCATAGTATGACAGGGTATTTAAGCTATGGTATTGGCTAAGCTAGTGACTGTGGGGTTCCCATACTAGTTAGGTCTTAGTACTAAAATTTTACATAACTAGTGTAATATTTGTTGGAAACCAATCTCGGGATGAGTGCCTACCATAATCACGGTAAATGATTTTCCTTACCCTTGTCTATCATCTCATGTCTAAACTGTGGGCTTTGTCGAGGAGAGGTTTGGTTAAGGCTTAAGGGTTGCTAGTTACGGCAAGCTCAAGCAAATAATTAGGGACTCACAACATTTGGTTTCTTGTGAAGTGGCATTTTGACTAAGGGTAGAACCCTAATCATTCTCAAATTCAGATGGCTTGAAAATCCCAATAGTAGTTTGAGGGACGAGAGGAGAACGAGTAACTTAATCATATGACTGGCCGATGGTAGCTACACTTGTGTATACAACTATCATAGCCATGGGGATACTCTGTATCTCTCTACCATCACGAGCTTTCGTCCTTCCAAATCAGTGAAAAACAATAAAGAGTTCAAGGGAGATGTTACTAAATACAATTTCGTGATCCAAAGGCGAATGTATAATTCAAGAGGAATTGTCAATACAGTCGCGGATGAGATCCTAGAGACATCTACATCTCAATCCACGTAGGTTAATCAGAGGGAGAGCGAACCGGGTACATTACGGTTGATCAGACCGTAATACAATCGATTCTGATTATACAATATGTTAGCAGGTGTCCCCACTAAACATATGTCTTGAATCAAGCTCGATAGAAGAGTAAGCTTGCAAAACTAGGCTGTAATAGCAGCATTGGTCAAGATGGTCATATACACGTATGCGAGATTCTTGAAAGGAGTTACAAGTAGTCCGAGTTTTGTGAGAATCAAAAATTTACCAGGTGTTCTTGCTTATACGGTCTTCCTACTATCTTCTTATCCACAAGGCCTTGGTCGACTAATGGGTTATGAACCTCAAAATTCTATATTCTAGGTAAACCTATTAGCGTCAATCAATATCCTCGTCAATAGGTCACAAGGACTACGGACAAAAGAGGACCACTAGCTGTAGTTTAGCAATATTCTATAATTTTCTTAAACAATTTCAACTCTAGGGGTCGTGTCTCGCCAGTGCGCTGTTGGCTGCAGTAAAACCTTAGTCTCCTTAATTCGAATAAATGGCGACAGTGCGCTGCTGTCCTGCCATTTCGAGTTAACTAACATTCCTTTAACTATATCTGTAAAAATTCATGAGCTTCTAGAGATTCGAACAAGGTGACTATAGAAATAAGCGTAAGTATTTGTCATATCAGTCGTAACCTTTAAGATAAAAGATTTAACAGGGAGGAAATAACTGAAGACAAAAGGATTACAACCATGCTAGTATCTATTCCATGTGTATTCAAGCCCTTGAGGAAAACTTGAATCAAAACTAGGGTTTGTATATGGATATCATAATCAGAAATTATATAATAATAATTCTTAGGGCAATATAGGAACTAAACAGGCAATTTGGTATAAGATGTGAGGATGATATCTAAAAAGGCAAATAGAAGGAATTGCACAATTTATCAAGGTTAGATCATTACTTCTATGAAGTCCTGTCTCACCAAGTGAATAATCTGTCCACGTTGGATCATATCGTCCTATCAAAAGGTAATAGTGTACCTATGGGGATCTGACACTATCAAAATTACTAACTCCTCATCTAAATTGCATGGCCTAGACTACCCATCGGTAAATTTGTATAAGGGACTCCTAGTCCTAGCCATTCTCTTAAATTAAATTAATCCCTAATTCGTGAATGAGCATTTCCTAGTCGCAGGCTCGTAATAGTATAACTAACTTAAGTACTATCACGAGTTCGTATGATTTACGAAAACAGACCTGCATGGGCCACCACAAAAACTTGTCACGACCCGAACCCATTTTTTTTAAAATGGATACGAGACGTATCCAAGCCAGCCTACGCCGCAGTGTCGGCGGTAGAATGCTGTCACGGCCATGAAGATCAAAATCACAAATAATACTCATTCACAAACAATTTAACTTATAATATTCACAAGTTTTACATTTTGCAGAAAATATAAACTTGTACAAATATGGAATGACTACAACTCATCTATCTAGCTAGTCTCTAGGCTTTTCGTCTGCAAGTATACCCGTCACTCCCCAAGCTAAGTGAATCCACGGCTAACCTGAAAAATGTTGGTTTCCAGTCAGGAATGGAACGAGCACAATTCACTGAATACAATTTCAAATAAAGAAAATGACTATACAACAGCGGTTAGACATCAATTACATGTTTTTGAAAATAAACAGGAGATACAGAAAACCAATAGCAAATAAATAGACACAAAATACTTTCCCCAACTGTTAGAAGTACCTTTGATATGTGATCAGTCTGGGACACTACACCGCACGGTCTACGAGGTCTACTTGCATGAAAAATAAGCACTGTCTACGAGGTCTACTTGCATGAAAAATAAGCACTGTTTACGAGGTCTACTTGCATGAAAAATAAGCACTGTCTACGAGGTCTACTTGCAGAAAAATAAGCACTGTCTACGAGGTCTACTTGCAGAAAAATAAGCATTGTCTACGAGGCCTACTTGCAGAAAATAAGCACTGTCTACGAGGTCTATTTGCAGAAAATAAGCATTGTCTACGAGGTCTACTTGCAGAAAAATAAGCACTGTCTACGAGGTCTACTTGCAGAAAAATAAGCACTGTCTACGAGGTCTACTTGCAGAAAAATAAGCACTGTCTACGAGGTCTACTTGTAGAAAATAAGCACTGTCTACGAGGTCTACTTGCAGAAAATAAGCACTGTCTACGAGGTCTACTTGCAGAAAAATAAGCAGTGTCGACGAGGTCTACTGCATGAAAATAAACACTGTCTACGGTCGGATCACACATCCTTGGTACTTCTCATTCCCGACTCAACAATTTATAATAGAGTATAAAAATCAAATAACCAATGGCCAATCAATGAAATATAGTAAAGATCAATATCAAAATGCAGACAATAAACTGTACTCGCCTGTGGTCTTGTGCTGGTGTAACCGATAATCTGAACCACTCATGATGCCACAATAGTCAAAACTCGTACAACAGTCCCCGAAAGCTGAAATAAATATTACCAATATTCTTAGAATAGTCAAATTAGGTAGGATTGCCTGTCCTTAAGTCCAATTCTGGACACAGGGGCAAAATGATAATTTCGGGCCAAAACGGTGTCCGCCGTTGGACCCGCTTTGTACCGAAAAGCGTGCCAGAGTCAACGGTCTCTAAAGTCGTCAAACTATATGTCTACGGATCCAGTTTTTTGATACGACCATATGTCCAGAGTTGGATTTCGGTGGGCTGTGCACGAAATCGCCCGTTGAGTTAGACCGTGGGGCCCGCAAAACGGCGATCCAATCAACTGTCTCGGAATCGGACGAAACTTGGCATACAGGACCATAAAAATGATACGGTCCTGTTGGCGCAAGTTTCATCTCGATCTGACGAGCGTGCACAAAGTAATTGAGAAATTTGCACAGAGGCCGATACGGTGAATTTCGACGGATACGCATCAAATTCGTCGTGCACACGCGACCAATTTGAATTCCGTCAAAGCCCACACGACCACGAAGCTGTTACGCACCTTTCGATGCTTTCGGTTCGTGACCACGTCGCCCGGATTGGCAGGACGCACATCGTACCGGAGGAATTTTTTCAATAATTTTAATATTCTAAAACAGATTTTTCGTTAAAGGGAATTGAAGCCCTATAGGTTGTCTAGGACTGTCTTGAATTAGTTCTCGAAATAACCTAATGGTCTGTCCAAAATCCTCCTTCCAAAACAGGGTTTGAGACTAGTGTTTTGTCCTATTTTTAACAGATTTATGTCGATCTTCATCTCAAATTTCTGAGCGATCGGGTTTGCCATTATTGATTCTACCTACTGGGATCTCAAGAGGGTCAACTAGGCATCGTACAAGAATTTACGGAATCGGATTTGATCTAGTATACACGAAGAAATTGTGATGGGAAGGGCATACCTGTGCCCGCATATTCTGCCGTCAAGCTTGCGCCTGTGCGCGCGCGCGGTCGGATCCCCGCGCCTGGCCGGCGGCGCTCGCGGCGGCGCACGGCGGTGGCGCGCGTGGTCGGGTCGCCTGGGGTCGGCGCTGCTCAGCCAGGGGTTAGGGTTCCGAACTCCCCCACCCTCTACTCGCGTTTTATACGTATGCGCGCGGTTGTTTTCCCAGGTCGGGGAAAGGGCTAGCTCGGGGTGAGCTTTGTAGCTCGGCTGGAAAAATTGGGGGGCTCGGTCTGCTTGGGCATTGGGCCTGGGCCTGGGTTGGTTTTGTTATTATTTCTTTTATTCTTCTTTTCTTTTTTTTTTCTTTTTTTATCATTATATACATATATATATGTATGTATTCATACACACGTATATCTATATATATATATTTATATATAAACATACACCTACGCACATACGTATTTTACATACATACACACCCATATATATATAGAATTTATATACATCTATATATCTAATACTATATATATATATACATATATATATATATATATATATATATATATATATATATATATATATATATATATATATATATATATATATATATATATATATATCCATACGTATATACGCATATTTATATATATATACACAGATAACCAATAATAATAAAATAGTATTATTTCATAAAAACCTCAATAATATTGACAATAAAATAATAAAATAATAGTAACAATAATAATAATAATAATAATAATAATAATAATAATAATAATAATAATAATAATAATAATAACGAAATTCAATAAGCCAAATAAAGGCGTATATACCAATATGTACAGTCTAAAAGTCTCCAAAGTATACGAGGGCCTATTTTATACAAAAGTCACTGAATAATACTAATAGCTATATTTATAATATTTAAATCACGAATATTTAGGAAATATTCGTTAAACCATTAAAACGAAATGCAATACCCTCGTACCAAATTCCACCAACACGAATGTCATTGGACGTGCCGCATGACTACATGGGCTTGGTCCGGTCCGGATCCAGTCCGGACCAGCCTGGTACAACCGGATCACTTAATTGTCAAATAATAATAATAATAATAATAATAATAATAATAATAATTAAACTATTTATAAGGGTCATGTCACAACTTGGCCTGATTTTCCTAGTTGGGACATCACTATGGCTCGGCCTTCCCTGGCATGGCTAATACACTAGTCTAAGTATGCCTTTGCACTATCCGTGCCACGATGTCTAGTCACCTTGTACTTCTAAACTCCGACATGGCTAAAGTCATCTACCGTAATAATTAATTAAATAATTATTTATAAAAACTCTAAAAAATCACCATTTAATTCAAATAAATAAAATAAAAATAAAAATATATTCTAAAAGTTCCGGAAAGAGGGGTTATAGTTCTTGTCTTCCGCAGGTGTTCTAGCCAAGGTCGTGATCTTCTCATTTCCTTCGAAGATGACGTGTCTTGGATCTTTCTTTGCTACTCTCGACAAATCATTTTAGTTGCCATGTATTACTTTTCTTTTAACTAGTTGGTAGTGTATTTATCTCTGTCCAACATCTTGTATAAAGACAATTCATGGTTGATTATATGATATCTTTTATTTCTTTATTTTGTGGATGAGATTAGTTATCATGGTTACTGTATTTTACAGCTTACATATATATATTATACTGCTGGCATGTCTATGTTTCTAGTTCTACATATTTTGGTACTGAGACGTTACAACATGAGTTATAAAAAAATTATATAGTAAAAATCTAGGGTCATTATTATATATATATATATATATATATATATAATATCTGAGGAATAAGATGAAAAAATACATGACAAAAATTAGTATCATAACCCGCACATGCTTTTCTGGATACAAGTGCGTGTCCAAGCCAGCCTACTTCGCAGTGTCGGTGGTAGAACATTGTCTAGCCACAATGCTCAAAATCACATAAATGATAACTTTTTTGCTCATTCACATTTATAAATTAATTACAATATTTACAAGATTTATATATTAAGAAAAGTACAATATTCTTATTGATATTGAAAATGACTACAACACCTCTATCTAACTAATGTCTAGGTTTTGGCCTGCAAGTACACTCGTATCTCCCAATGATAAGAGAAGCCACAGTTAACCTGAAAAATATTGGTTCGCAGTTAGGAATGGAACAAGCTTACAGACCGACAGGCTATTTGAAACATAATAGAATCTACAAGACATAAAAATAGCATATTTGAAAAAAAAACAAGATAGCAAACTTAATCATGGCATGTCTGAATGGAATCAGTACTCTACAACATGATAGGTCAACTAGAAAAAAAATGTAAATAGAGTGACATGGCAAGTGGTGAAGAAATAAGGAGAATCAAGTAAATGATAACTATTTACGTGTTTTGAAATATCGTGTTCGACATGTAAACGGTTGGAGGTAAATTCGACACCCTGCACGTGTATTGTGCGACTGTTATTCTCCACGAAAGACACGGGGGATAGTTCTGGGTAGTTCACATGTCTGCTAAAATATTTCTCCTTCCGACAAGTACTCATGGACTCGAACAAGTCACGAACACGGTAATGCATGATAATCAAGAAAATATAGTATATAGAAATCCATGATACTAATCCGTGTAACAACGTGTCAACAAGCAAGAGAGCATATGTATAAACATGAAATGGAAAAACTAATAGGAATCGAAAGCAATCAGTATATGTACTTACCTCGATTTGTTGCAGTTGTCGTGACTAGATCATGTTGGCACAGAATAATCGCGGATGTCATAACTACGCAAAATGACCTCTAACGATGGAACAGACCGTGCCATTGAGTCCGGGACAGTCCGATTGGGTCGATATATGAAATAGTCAAAATCACGCAAAATAGGAAAGTATGACAAATTATGATTAAGGACAATCTAATCTAGAAAAGTAAATCTAATTAAGGAAAATATATTTATTTAGAAAATATCTATAAACTTATTTAGAAATATATTCCAACCGTATAACAGGAATTAAAACCCTTTTTATGGAAATATTTTTTTATGATACTATAGAAATTTTTAGTAATAATTTTAGAAGGTATTTAACCAAGTAAAGCCCAAAAGTAATAAAATCAAATTAAAATCATTTTTTTGGTTTTAAGGTCCCATTAAATATATTATCTACTCAAAGTATATTAGAAACATATCACTATTTAAGAGTCTACCCTTTATATATATATATATATATATTATATATATATTTATATATATATATATATATATATATATATATATATATATATATATATATATATATATATATATATATATATATATATATATATAATTATTTATTTTATACTAAAGAAAAAGTTTACTAACAAAGTCTCTTCTAGCCCAAAGGTCATATAAGTACAAATCAATTATTTAATAATATCCACAAATATATTCAATAGGCACTAGCCCAACTCATTTCAAAAATAGGATACATATATTTATTTATATGATTATTATTTCATGGGCCTAAGTTATTTATTTTATAAAAATAGATTTGTATAAAACATATTTTTAGGAAATACCTATATGTAAATATCCTTGAACATATAAGCCCAAAATATGTCTAAAAGATTTATTAAATTATAGGGCCCAAGCCCAAAAATAATAAATCCAAAATAACTGAAGTATGTAACAGTCCACATTCTATATCCATAGAAAAACCATAACATATTTATTGAAACCTGGCCCAATTAAAGAGCCCCGACTTTATATATATTTTGCCCAAAAAATTTTATTAACAACCAGTAAAATCAATACAATAATAATAATAACCATAACATATATATCATTATATCTATACGGTTAAAATACTACTATGTTTCCAATTTACCCAAAATGTTAATTAATAGTGTGAAAAGAGTAATTAATGGTGCGCTATCAGAAGAATAATTGATAGAAGCAACCAAATGCTTACAACCCTTTTACAACCTTCACCCATTGCTGACATGTGGGCCATGGCCCACATGTCAGCAAATGGGTGAGTGGTTGTAAGAGGGTTGTAAGGATTTGGTAGTAGACTTAGCATTATTGTTGATAAAAGCACGCGGTCAGGTGCAAGTCAGAAAAGTAATTAAAAAAGAGGGGGAAAGAGAACATAAGGAGAAGAAGTAAACGAAGAAGAGAAGGAGAGAACTTCACCTACTGATCGGCGGAGGCGGCCACGCGCGTGGCGAGGCGAAGGGGGTCACCACCGTGACGCTCGCATGCGGCGGGGTTCTGGAGAGGCGCACGTCGGCGTCGATGAAGAACGACGGGCTGGGCTGGCGTGGAGGTACTGGGGGTGGAGGTGACCGCTGTAGGAGCGTAAAAAGTACTTCATAGACCAAGTCAAAGAAGTTGAGAACTTTATGCAATTTAAACTGAGCCAGAATCAGACTTTTACGCGGAGATCAAACAGAGTACAGCTCTACGCGAGCTATTTTTACGCAAGAGCTATTCACTGAGCTTTTACGCGAAGGACAAGTTGTCAAATCATGCATTTAATACGTGTGATACTGTTCTGACATAATGATTTTCTGACAGCAGGATAGCACAGAAGTCGAGAAGATTTGATTTACACTAAACCCGACACTTGTCGTTTAGTGTGCAGATGGGTTACTTTACGCTCAAGAAATGGCTTCTTTTATGCACGACAGCTATTCAAGCTTTTTACGCTCAAGGCTGTTGTGTGCATAAAGTTTATTTGAGCTAATTTTACGCTCAAGGCTATTTTTAGCCACTTTACGCGGGAAGTTTATTTTGGGCTATTTTACGCAGGAAGTGTATTTTTACGCCCGATCTTCTCTGGCTACATGAGAACGTGGTCTGCTTACGTGGCTTTCATGCCACACTTATTGAGGAATGTGTGTACGTGCTCTCCTCATTTTATTGAAGTAGTGGGACACGTGTCACCATGCGTAGAGATCAAAACTCTACGTGGGACACGTGTCATCATGCATAAAGGTTGATTCTCATTATGGGTGACAGTTACCAAACTTTGTTGCTTTTTACGCACAAGGGATCTAGTCTATAAATAGACTTATTTTTAAACACAAGAGATCAATAGAGAAGATATTCAGGAGAGGAGATTCTGAGAAAACTCATACTTCCAGAGTGATATTCCCAGAAGCATTTCTTCAACTTTTTCTCAAGAACAGGGTGAAGCAAAGCAGGAAAGCATTCGACTGTGCCATCAGTGCCGTTGCTCGATACCTTTCTGGTGACTTAGTTCTTCCGATTGTTCGTCTTCTTCAAGCAGTTTTCTTCATCATCATCGTATGGTCCAAGGAACAAAGTGATCGCTCTCAGATCAGACTTCCATAGCAATACTTCCCAGAACAATTTGTACTTTTGTACTTTTTCTAGTTTTCTTTCAAAAGCCAATTTTTAGGCATTTTGTTAAGTGAAACAAAATGGCGACTCTGCTGGGGACGACCTTCTCCTCTGACGAGAAGGCAATTGCTCAATATGATGATGTGTCGGTCGGATCGACAAAGAAGACTCTGGTTGTGCACTTCGACCAGACTGCCTACGAAAAAATGCTCCGAACTGGGGGTAGTACTCGCTGCTCCAATGTTCAGAAATTGCGGAAGGCGCGAAAAGTTTGGATTCCTAAGTCTAAAGCATCCTCGGATCTCCCTGTTGTCTCTGAAGGCAAAGGAATCCTTCTACTCCTGTTGTGGAGACTCCCGTCGGTGACGAGGCAGTCTCTACTTCTGCAATACGCCCTGGGCGTAAAAATCAGTCTCCCGTCGGTGACGTGGTAGACTCTCAAGTTTTACGCTCTGTGCGTAAAACTCAAACAATACGCCCAGGGCGTAAAAATCAGTCTCCCATCGGTGACGTGGTAGACTGTCACGTTTTACGCTCTGTACGTAAAACTCAAACTTTACACTCTGCGCGTAAAAACCAGTCTCCCGTCTGTGACGTGGTAGACACCCAAGCTTTATGCTCTACGCGTAAAGTAAAATCTCCCGTCTGTGACATGGCAGATATTCATGTTTTGCGCTCTACGCATAAAGGTAAATCTCCTGTCTGTGACAGCGTAGATAAAGTTCACAATGGTGCCTTTGCATCTAAAGTGAATCTACCTGAACGCATGCAGCGTAAAAACATTATTGGTAAAGCTTCAGTTTTCAACCAACAGCCTTCTTACACTGCTTTACGCAAGGTACCAAACCTTCAAATTACGCGTAATGCTGATGGAGTTCTTTGTGCACAAAAATCGCAAGATTTACGCACGCAACTCCAAGCGCGTAAAAATGTACAATTTGGTTCTGCTAATGCAGCCAGTAATCTTCTTTATACACAAGGGACTAAACGTTTCTCTGTCCCGAATGTAAACAAGAAGACTACTCCCTCCACTCCTTCTGATTTACGCGAGTTGCTAGTACAAAAGCGTAAAAATAGACAATCTTCTGTGACATTCCCCCAAGAAAATCATCATTGTGAGTGTCACCAGATTGTAATCAAATGTTGTTGTTCGGCTTCGAAACGGTCAGTTTTTGACCGATTAAGCTATAATGAGCTTCAGCAACAGGTTGATGACCAAGAACATGAGTTGTCATATGCTTCTGTCAATATGGCATCTCATACCAATAGAGGACGACGTCCAAGACGCAACTCGTCCCAGACTCCTGGTCAACAACAATTCAACAGACTTCTTAATTCCTTTGAAGGGGTATATCAGCATACCCGGTCAAGGAGTCAAAGACAGTTGCAATCTTCATATTCAAAAGCTGGGGGTACCAAGTCTTTTGAGTCAGAACCTGATAGTGTTGACTCATACCTCTACACCAATCCCTCTGTAGGTTCAAGGGAGGTTGAATCCTATGCTATCGAAGATGAACCGGAGACGTCGAATGCTAATACAGAACAACATCTCTCCACAGTTGAGCAGTCACTGAAGGACATGCTTGCCATGATGCAAAGCATGCATCAAATAATAATGACTCAGCAAACTGCTCAGCCAGCAGTGGTAACTCCGGTGCAGGTAGCAGCACAAACTCAAGATAGTCAAGGGGTTGATATACCTTTGAATAATCTTAGTCAAGAGCCTGCTGTCAATCAAAATTCTGCATCTCCAGATCCTATCATTCCAGAAGATGTACCACCTCCGGTGGGGGTCACGGTACATCCAACAACTATTCAATCGAATGTGCTTCCTCAAACTAGTGAAGCTATTCAAGAAGTGCGTGAGCTAAAAGCACAGTTTGAAGTTCTGAAGCACAAGGATCAGCTCCAGAGGTTAGGAATTAAACAACCTTATCCTCCTCATTGGAATGATGTGCCTTTTCCTCCAAAATTCAAGCCACAGTCTATGGTGTTATTTGATGGAAAGGCTTCTCCCAGTCAATATATCAATTATTTTGATATTATGATTGTGCACTTGCAGAAGAATGATGCTCTTCTCACCCGAGTTTTCATTGGGTGTTTAACGGGTTCAGCTTATGACTGGTATCGCAGTCTACCCGATAATTGCATATCGTCTTTTGACGAGTTTAAAGCAATGTTTCTCTCCCGCTTCTATGAAGGAGGTATGGACATGAATATGTCCTCCTTAATAGAGATCAAACAAAAGGAGAAGGAAGATACTCGGACGTTTATCGAACGTTTTCGATAGGCAACTTTGAAAATGCCTCCGGGTATGCCAGATTCAGCATTGATTGATACATGCAAGATGAATCTGCGACCATCTATTACTGTCTTTTCGGGTTCTCAATTTACAGATTGGGCCTCGTTCATCATAGCAGCAGTTTCAGCCGAGACCAATGGTAGGTTGGCTCGTGAACACGGGATGATCTTTGCTTCAGAAGACAAAGGAAAGAAAGGCTCTTCTGGCAATAATTTCGGCAATCGTAATGGGAAAGGGAAGGAAACCCTAGTGGTTAATCTTTCAAAACCCAAAACGATGCCAAATAATACGGAGTCTTCCAAACTAAAAGAAGAGTACTCTTTTGATGACAGTGATATCCCAGGGATATTCCAATGTCTTGTGAAGAGTGGCAAACTCCAGATTCCAGAGCCAAAAAGGCCTAATGAGGTAAATCTGACTGACAATCCCAAATATTGTATCTATCATAGATACATAAATCATCCTACCAAGGCTTGCTATGTCTTAAAGAAGAAAATCCAAGAGTTGATAAATGACAATGCCATCGCTCTAACCAATGATGAGCATACGGTCACAACTAATATGATTTCTCTTCAATTTGGAGATTTTCCTCCACAGCAAGTTCCAGATGGGATTGTCCCAATTCCTAAGGCAACTATGAAGATTGTGAATCTCCCGCCTGCTAGAGAGCTAAATGAAGGATTATTGCCCCTCACATTAAAAAATGGTGAAATCATGTGGGTACATCCTGACTTAGTACCTGAACTGGAAGATGAAGGTAAAACTTCAAAATCCAAGAAAGGTAAGAAAGTCAAAACCTGCAACATGATTTCTCATGTTATTACTCCAGATCATGATGATTTGGATCATCTTTGGGATGGCATTCCTTTGGAGGATAGGCTGAGAGGTTTAAATATATGTCCTCCAAGTTTGGCTCCTCCTACCAAACTCAAACTTTCTCATCAGCAATGGTTAGCCATGAATAGTATCCCCTTATACAGGGCACAACAAGTCTTTGCTGCTTATGAGAAAGCACATGTAGGGATTTTTTCTCCTATCCTGAATATTCTTGCTCCGGTAGCTACAGAGGTTTCTATTCCTCATTCTCCTGTGGTTACACAGGTCTCTATTCCTTCTTCCTCTGCTGAACCATCTATTGAAAGTCCGTTACCCACTCATTTGTACAGTCAACAATCAGTCCATCTCATGAAGAAGATGGGCTATGACTTTCAAAAGGCGAAAGGTTTGAACTATGATAAAGGAATGCAACTTCCTTTACAACTTCAGAGTCAAAAATCCACTGTTGGATTGGGATTTGAAGTCCCTCATAAAAATCCTCGCAAGAAGAAGACTAAGGGAAAGAAGAACAAAACCTGTAATATGGTACTTTATTCTCCTGAGTCTGAAGAAGAAACCTTTGCTGGTACGAGATTTGGGAAAGAGTACCACAAAGATTATGAAGGATCTTCCAAAGAAGTAGAGGACGCTGCTGAAACGATACCTGCTCAACCATCTTCTGTTCCTACTGAGGCAAGACCTTCTAAACCATCTGTGGTTGAGAAAGGGAAACAGAAAGCATTACGATTTAACGTCCCATTGAAGTCTGCTTCAAATCAAGGGGTGATGATGAAGCCCTACAAATTTGATATTCTAGCCCAGTTAGCTAATACTCCGGCTAGCCTCTCTATCTTTGAGTTGCTTCGCCTTTCCAAAGAAAGCCGCGAAACTTTGAGTGAAGCTTTGCTACAAGCAGACTCATGCTTAGCTCAACTCAAGACTCCTGACAATATACTGGTGTCGTGTCCACAATGTCATAGTGTGATGGAAGCAATTCCTAACATTACCTTCACACAAGAAGATATGCTGCTGAAGCATAATAATCTACTAAAATTGACAGGATTTACATTGATCCTGGGTCTTCTATTAGCATAATTCTTCAGAGTATGCTATGACCTTTGAGGATTCCTACTAGTGATTTGACTTACACTAGTACAACAATAGTTGGTTTCAAATCTGGCAAGAGTAAACCACTGGGGAAAATTTGTCTGAAGATTCAAATTGGTGATCTTCGAACTATGGCGACCTTTTATGTTATCAACTCAGATGTATCTTTCAACATCCTCCTTGGAAGACCGTGGATACATGAGCATAACATTGTGCCTTCAACTCTCCACCAATGCTTCAAGTACGTGGATTCTCAAGGGATTGTGAAGACCGAGTTCGCAGATATTAATCCTTTCAAGGGTGTTGAAGCTTATTTCTCTGACTCAATACTCTACAAACAGGAGCATGTGAAGGAGATATCGGATATGGCCGAAGATCGATCACCTGCAGAAGATCAATCTATCAATGAAGATCCTCCGGAAGAGCAACCTTTGAAGATTAAAGTCAAAGGTCGAATCCAACCCCAACCTGTCAATGATCAACTTTTGATGATCAAGGTTAAAGGAAGAACTCGAGCTTCGTCTGAGGAATCTGTGAAAATTCCAGTTAAGAGCCAAGTTCAACCCCTTATGATCAAAGTCAAGGGACGTACTTCTCCTACGAATGATCCAGAACCACCACTGATTATCAACCTTGACAAGCCTACGCAGAAGATGGATGACGGTCCGTTAATGATCAATCCAAAGCGTAGTAGTCAATTTGTAAATGATGTAAATATTGATCATTCTGTACTTTCTAATATCAATGAAGATTTCCTTTTGGAGTATATGGCTGTCAAATTTATTGAAAGAATGACTTTATCTTCTGATGATCAAAGTCATCAATATAAAGATAACATAAATACAGAGGAAACCTTATACATTGACCATAAGGAAAATTCCTTTCCTCCTCATGTCGATGTTGGACCTTATGCTCAAAGGTTCCTAACATCTTCTCCCTATCTTCTTCCTGTAGCTGCTTCATCACAAGCTTGTGTAACTTATAGACGTCACAAAGAATCTTATTTCGCGATTCCGTCTGATAAGAAAAACAAGCGCCAAATTGTGTTTGGTCTGGCTAGAAATATCCATGTTATTCAGACAGATGATCTTAGAGAGAAAGATAAAGGAAGAATTCGAATTGACAAATATAGTCAACAATCTCTCAAGATTATCCAGAATATAGGATATGATTTGAAGACTATGCCAGGTCTCAATCAAGGCAAAGGTAGACGGTTACCATTATGTGGTGATCCATTTTACCAGAAAACTCGGCATGGGTTGGGATATGATCTGTTCCACATGTTTAATGAAGATCCATAAGAAGAATTTTCTTCCAGTTCTTCACAATCTTCAGATTCTGAAGAAATCCAATTCATCCAATCGGATACATCCCACATGTACAAAGAAGATATGGAAGAAAAATATTCTTCCAGTTTTTTACAATCCTCATATTCTGGAGGAAACTATTATGATGAATCTGAGTGTCTTTTCAGTCAACATGGTTCAAACTAATGGTGAGTCAGAACCATTTGAAAATGACCCTTGGGCACAACAAATGGACACTCAGTGGGAGCTTCGTTTTGAACAGCGACAGCCACCTACGGAAGATGAAATTGTCCAGATTGACGTCGGAGATGGAAATACGTCCAAACCGATATTCATCAGTAAAAATCTTTCTGAAGATGAAAAGGAAGAGTTGATAAAACTGATTAAAGAATATATTAATATCTTTGCATGGAGTTATGAGGATATGTCGGGTCTAGATCCTAAAATAGCTACTCATAAACTCAATATTCTTCCTAATGCCAAGCCTGTAAAACAACAACAGCGGCATTTTCGACCAGATATGATGGATGCAATTGAAGCAGAAGTCAAAAAGCTGATCACATGTGGCTTTGTTCGCGAAGAACAACACCCAGACTGGGTTGCCAACATTGTTCCTGTTATGAAGAAGAATGGAAAAGTCCGAGTTTGCATAGATTTTCGGGATCTTAATGCAGCTTGTCCAAAAGACGAATTTCCACTTCCGATTACCGATGTCATGATAGACAACACATGTGGTTTTGAACTCATCTCTTTCATGGACGGATTTTCAGGATACAATCAAATTAAGATGCATCCAGGAGACGAAAAGCAGTAGGGTTTATTGCTATACGGTTATGCCATTTGGTCTGAAAAATGCTGGTGCTATGTATCAACGGGCTATGAGCAACATCTTTCAAGAACATCTACGAAAAACAATCGAATGTTACGTAGATGACATTGCTGTCAAAAGTCGATCAAAAGATAATCATATTCACGACTTAAAGACGGTATTTGAGTTGATGCGTAAACATCAACTGAAGATGAACCCAACTAAGTCTTTCTTAGGGGTTTCTAGTGGCAAGTTTTTGGGATTTGTCATCACTTCTCAAGGTATCCATGTTGATCCTGACAAAATCAAAGCAATTCTTGAAATGCGTCCTCCACGCAATCTAAAAGAACTACGTGGCTTTTAAGGTCGCATTGCTTATATCAGGAGATTTATATCTAATCTTTCTGGGAGATGCCAACCTTTCTCCCGTCTATTAAAGAAAGGTGTATCATTTGTCTGGGATGAAGCATGTCAGAAAGCCTTCAATGATATTAAGCATTACCTTACAAATCCACATGTTCTGGTACCTCCAGCGGTAGAAACACCATTTTTGCTACATGTTCGAGCCTTAGATCATTCTCTTGGTGCTCTTCTTGCACAGAAAAGTGATATGGGTCATGAACAGGCAATTTATTATCTTAGCCGAATGATGGTTGGAGCTGAACACAGGTATACTCCTGTGGAGAAGGAATGTTTGGCCTTGGTTTTTGTCGTTCAAAAGACACGACATTATGTGTCAGGACAGACTATTCATGTCATCTCCAGAATAAATCCTATTTGGGTGTATGAGAAAACCGAGCATCCTTAACTCCAGGTTAGCCACCTGGGCGATGTTGCTTACTCCTTATGATATGGTCTATGTACCTCAAAAATCAGTGAAGGGTTAAGCATTAGCTGATTTCTTAGCTGCTCACCCAATACCTGAAACTTCTAAGCTTTATGAGGACATTCCAGATGAAGTCGTGGATTGTAATATGACTTTGAGGGATGACATTTGGCAACTATATTTTGATGGAGCATCACGGGTCGGACCTAAAGGCAATATTGTCTCCGGAGTAGGGATCGTCCTGGTTTCTCCTGACAAAATGGTCATATACCGTGCTTATTCTCTCAATGAGCCATGCTCCAACAATGTGGCAGAATATAATGCTCTGCTGATTGGACTCCAAGTAGCAAAACAATTAGACATTGAGTTTCTGGAAGCTTATGGAGATTCTCAACTGATTGTTAATCAGGTTAGAGGGACATATGAAGTCAGAAATCCTGACCTCGTCCCTTATCATCAAGTGGTAATCGAATTGGTCCTTGCGTTCAAAGGATTCTTCATCGAATTCGTACCATGTTCTCAAAATTTGGAAGCTGATGCTCTTGCTAGTTTAGCTGCAGACTTAGCTGTTCCAATTAGAAGACAAAATACCATTACTTTGTTGGATCGAGATTTATTCTTATTAAGAATAATTTGCATATCGAGCATAGTTATATTACAGAATCAAGTTCTCAACAAAGGGATTGGAGAAGTCCATTCATTGATTATGCGGTTCATAGGATTTTACCTGAAGATCCGAAGAAAGCTGCATCAATCAAGAGACGATCATTTCGATTCTATTATGATTCTTCTTTACATATGTTATATCGTCGTTCTTATGACGGACTTTTACTACGTTGTCTCTCTGAGAGTGAAGCTAAGCAAACACTCCGTGAAGCTCATGATGGTGTCTATGGTGCCCATCAACCGGGTCCGAAATTACAGGACCGTATTCGAAGAATGGGGTATTATTGGCCTTCCATGATAGCAGATGTTGTAGATTATGCCAGAAGGTGTAAAGCGTGTCAGATTTATGCTGATTTTATTCACCAACCATCTGAATTCTTACATCCTACAGCAGCTTCTTGGCCCTTCGAAGCTTGGGGCATGGATATTATTGGTCCGATTAACCCTCCTTCTGTCAAGGGACATCGGTTTATCCTAGCCATAACGGATTATTTCTCTAAATGGGCGGAAGCGATTCCCCTTGTTGAAGTGAAAACATCAAATGTGGTTAGTTTCATTAAACACCATGTCATTTATCGTTTTGGGATTCCCCGACAAATAATTCATGATAATGGACCATAATTTGTCAGTCAGGCATTTTATCGGTTCTGCGATAAGAATCGGATCCAAAATCTGGCTTCTATGGCCTATAATCCAGCTGCTAATGGTTTGGCCGAAGCTTTTAACAAGACAATCATTAAACTTCTCAAAAAATTTGTCTCTTCTAATAAACGTGATTGGAATAAGAAACTTGGAGAATGTTTATAGGCTTACCGAACGACAGTCCGAACTCCTACTGGTTTTACACCATTTTTACTGGTTTATGGATGTGAGGCCGTTCTTCCACTGGAAATCCAGATTCCATCTCTTAGAATAGCCATTGCTAATGAGCTAACTACAGAGAACAATGATCGCTTACGACTCCAAGAACTTGAAGGATTGGACGTGAAGCGTCTTCAAGCACAACAACACATTGAGCTGTATCAAGCCCGCATATCTCGAGCTTTCAATCGTAAAGTTAAAGAGAGGGTATTCAAAGTCGGTGAGCTAGTTCTAGCTGTCCGAAGACCGATGGTGATGACTCATAAGAGCAAAGGGAAATTCCAAGCAAAATGGGAAGGTCCTTATGTCGTTGAGACAGTCTTCTCTAATGGTGCCTATAGGTTGTCTAAACCTAATGGAGATTTGCTCATGACGCCAATCAATGGCAAATTCTTGAAGAAATATTATGTTTGAATTCACCAGCTACCAATGTTTGGTTAAGCTGATTATTTGTCTCCTAAAAGAGAATTTTTTTTGATCTTCTGTCTTACCAGCTGATTAAAAAGAGAGATTTATTATTTATCATGTTCTCATGACCTCTGAATAAATATTGAATCTATTTCTTTTCCTATCTATCATGTCCATTTGACCTATGAATAAATATTGAATCTATTTATTTTCCTATCTATCATGTCCATTTGGCCTCTGAATAGATATTAATCTATTTTTCTTTGAGTTGTTACGATCTGTCACGTTCATATTACCTCTGATAGTATCGTATACTCTAAACAGAAAACGAGATTCATTATCTATCATGTCCATATTACCTCTGGATAGATATAATTTATTGAGTTTAGAAGACTTGTCATGTCCATATTACCTCTGATAAGTATTATTCTATCTCATACCTATTGTTTAAATTCAAAATAAATGATAGGGTCCCAAAATAAATATTTTATTCATTTCTTGTAAACATTACAGAATGAAAAAGATAGAAGATTACAAAAATTCTTTATTTGCCTAAGGCGGAGCAGAGACATCTTCAAGAAGTTTTTGTAGCTCCACTAGACGCTTTTCACGAGAGCTCAATACATTATTAGTAGCTACGGAGCGTCGAGCTTCAGGAGTGCAGATATGAGAAAGTCCAGCAAAAGTGACTATTATCTTATCCTTGGCTTCGTTAAGGGTTTTGATGGTAGCCTCAGCTCCGAAGACTTGTTCCTCCAAAATTGAGCTCTGAGTTAGGTGCTGGTCCCGGGCTATGATCATCTGCTCCCTCTTCGCCTTTAAGCGAGCCAGCTCAGCCTCGACTTCACGAATTCTATCATTCTGTTGATGAATTCTTATATTCGAAGTTTCATAGGCTTCTCTCTGGATATCCAGCTGAGGCTTAGCTTCAGCTAAAAAAGCTTTTTCTTTTGCCACCTTGATGCTGTACTCATGGAGGGCTTCATTGAAAGTCGTCTCCCGAGCGAGGTATTCAGCTGATAAAGCGTCATACTCTTCTTGGATGAGACTTTCAATGGTTTCACTTGACAGCTTTAGATATTCTTTGATGGGCTGTTCAAGTCCCTCCACAACTTTCTTCAGTGCCGCTGCTCTCGCTGCATCATTGAACATGGCGATATTTCTGATAGTAAGAGCAATCGCCACCTTCAGACTTTCATAACTGAGGCCCTTCTTCAGGACCATCTGGATCAGAGCCGCTAGAGTCTTGTAAAAAGTGTCAGTATGAATCTCAACTAAGAGATTCATTTCTGCACTTGAGCTCGGCGTTGCGGCGATGTCTACCGGATCTCTTCTCTGAAGACTAGAAGCAGATGTTGTTGCCTTGGTAGCAGGCTGAGATGAAGCCATTGTTGTCACTGCTACCATGGCCAACTGATTCTCAGGAGCTTTAGGGATAGTGTCTTCAACACTTTTTACTCCAACCATTTTCAGAGTCGAAACTACATGAGTTTCAGTGGCGGTGATAGTTGCGGGAGAAATGGTAGTTATCATAGCTGACTCCGGCTCAGGCATTATCTCCTCAGGAACTTGTGCTGGATCGGTAGCAATAGCAGAGGATGCTATTACAACGTCCCCAGCTTCAGTTGATGATTTGACTATGTCTTCATCACCTTCTTCGGCTATCGGCTCTGCAGGATCTTCAAGTATTTCAGTTGTAGTGAGTCCTTCTAGAACTGGTGCTTTGTTGAAGTCTAATTCTTCCTCAGCAGCCACTTCATCATCTACAGTAGGTTCTACTGTAGTTTGTTCTTTATCTCCGCCCTCAGCAGGAGGAGACGATTCTGGCTGAGCCTGCACTTCGGGCTCTTGTTGTACCTCCATAGATAGAGGACATTCTTCTTGAGCATCTTCTTCTTCTGAAGAAGAATCCTCTTCCTCAGACTCTACGTTTTCCTCATAAATATCTTCTTGAGGAGGAGGAGGAGCCACAAGCTTTGATGCAATGATGACACATGCAAATTAAACAAAATAAGTTAATAAACAAAAATCATAATTTTGTATGGATTTTGTGTAAATTTATATTTACCTGGGGTAGGTGCAGAACGTGCCAGGTACGAGTCATAGTCTCCATCCCAGTCATCATCATCAAAGGTAATAGCCGGCTCATCCGATGGGATGAGCTCTGAATCAACAGTATGTACTGGAGCGACATCCTCAACAACTTGTGCCTTTTGTGGCAAAGTCAAATGAAGTGCTGAGCTGAGACATCCCGGAGATAGGACCGTCACCGCTTCCATTGACGATGCTGGTTGGGAGGCCGAGGACCCTTCTCCAGGATGAGCTGAAGAAGATGCAATATG
Source organism: Iris pallida (assembly GCA_029216955.1). Classification (NCBI taxonomy): domain Eukaryota; kingdom Viridiplantae; phylum Streptophyta; class Magnoliopsida; order Asparagales; family Iridaceae; genus Iris; species Iris pallida. The sequence continues at coordinate 23,384 of JANAVB010010127.1, forward strand.
TTGCGGCTCCTCGACTGGAATGTCAATCTCTGGGGTTGCGGCTCTTGGTCTAGAAGGTCCTTTGGTGGTAACCTTCTTCTTCTTCTTTTCTGGGTCTTCTCTGGAACAGTAACAGCTGCACTTTGTTTCCGTTTCCGGGTCTTGCCAATAATGATTGGTCCCGCAGCTGTTTCTCCAGCTCCTGCTGGAATTACTTCCAGATATTCATCTGGAACAGCAGTGCCATCGGGTATATCTGGAAATACCCTGACTGGCTCTTCAACATTCCCTTCCTTGGGCTATCTTAAACTACCTCTCAGGTTGTAGCCATGGGCGAAGGAGCGGATGGAAGCATAAAAGCGAGCATACGTATGAAGTATACGTAGCTCGGTGGTGCTGGTAGCAGTTGATACTTTGAATTTAGCACCGGTACAAGCAGTGCTAAAATATCTCCAGGCTCTCGCACCATCAATTAGCTTTCCATATGACGGAAGCTAGTAGAGGGATTACCAACATGAAGTTGGTCATATCCAAACTGGCAAGCGAACCGACTTGGTAGATACGGTTCGAAAACACAGTCGTCTTCATTTCTGTACATCAGATGGGAGGATCTGATGCACTGTAGCCATCTGAAAACTGGCGCTGGCAATGAAGTCGTTCCTTCTCCTCTGTCTTCAAATCGTACGCCGAGACAGTCGGCTGGAACTTGTGGCTCGTGCAGAAGAAGTTCCAACCGTAAGAATAATTCAA
>JANAVB010010129.1:0-41106 GCA_029216955.1 Iris pallida
AATGCAATTAGGGATTCCTCAGTTCTTACTATGTGCAAGCAAGGCTAGTCTATCCAGTCGATCAATCGGCCCATGCATGAATTAGACGAGTCCTAGCAGGACGCCCGTTAATATACAATATACAATAATAATAAAAACAGATATTGTTTCCTGCCCGTGTGGCAGATTTACAGTATCTGTGGGAACCAGCCGGCCCGTCGGGTACTACTCGTCCCAAGGGGGCTGCCATGTAAGAATTCGGGAATCCATTCTCTCCATGCAATCATTATTTTATTTAACTTAATAGTCTCTACGTTGAGTGAAATTCCATGCCGTGGATCATGGTCATTCAAATGAGTACTTTCGTACGGGGTACGATATGCACAACTCTACAACGATACCAGTACGGAGGTTGCAGGTCTTACATAGCGTAATGCAACAATCAAATCTATCCACGGTAATCATGCCTTGACCATAAAGTACACATGCTTCTTTGTAGAAAAATAACTAAATAAATAAATAAATAAATAGATTGAAGCCTGCATGTGCATGTATGTCAATATTCGGGATCAGCCAGTCGAGTACAATAGTTCATAACATGAACGTGTCTCATTCATTTCATTCAATAAGACGACTAGCCAGTCTCTTGGTTCCAATTAGGAACGCATGATCAATTTAGTCAAGATCACAATCATTATCAATGGTGGCAAGGCATGAAAGTCAACTAGCATTCAGTGGGGTCGAGTCTACAACTCTCAGGGTTTAATTCTAATCAATCCGGGTATCTATAACTCAATTCATGACACATGGTACATCCCACGTAACAATCTATAATTAACAGAATTACTAGCATATCATGATTATAACAAGTTTATGCAAAAAGGCGTAAGGATATAAAATGGACGTTAAACATCTAATAAGATATCAATATACAGGGCTATAGAAGATCCAGGGTAAGCAGACTACTCTCAGGTCAGCCTACGCTTATGCCAGCGTACGCTCAGGTCAAGCTACGCTCAAGCCAGCGTACGCCCAGGTCAAGCTACGCTCAAGCCAAGCTAGCGTATGGGAGTCATACGCTTCCAAAAGGCAGCGTATGAACTCCATACGACTCCTTACTATCCAAGTGAGCGTATGCAAGTCATACGCTCCCCAAAGGTAGCGTATGGACTCCATACGACTCCTGACCATTCAAGTCAGCGTATGCAAGTCATACGCTCCCCAAAGGTAGCGTATGAACTCCATACGACTCCTGACTATTCAAGTCAGCGTATGCAAGTCATACGCTCCCAAAAGGTAGCGTATGAACTCCATACGACTCCTGACTATTCAAGTCAGCGTATGCAAGTCATACGCTCCCAAAAGGTAGCCTATGAACTCCATACGACACATGCTTCCAAAAGGTAGCGTATGCAAGACACACGCTTCCTAAAAAGGCAGCGTATGGACTCCATACTGCGCTGCGCTAAAGAGCGCGTACAGCTCAGTGACGCAGCTAAAAAGCTAGCATACACTACTCACTGTCTTCTCCAAACAGCAAGAACTCCATGGTTGCACCCCAAGGCTTCAAAAGTCCATAACTTGGTCAAAATAAGTCCGAATCCAACTTTCCAAAGGTCAAAATTGGGTAGGATGAACTGCTCTACGACATGGAACCATCAAATCTTAAGAACAAAGGAGTTTGCTAGATCAAACCCATAGACAACCGAAAATACAATAACTTAGATCTACAAGAAATGAACCAATGAAATCAAAAATACTAAGCACTAAACTCCCTTAGAATCATGAGAGGAAGAATATTGAACCATAAAATATGGTCCTCATGTAGAGCAAGATGTACTTGCCTAGTTGGTAGGTGGAGAGAGTAATGAAAGGAAGAAGAAGAAGTAATGGTGAAGAAGGAGTGAATGAGGAGAGAGAAGGGAGAGGGTGGCTTTAAGTAGCAAAGGGGTGGTAGGTGGGAGTTGGGCCGGGTTCTTAATGGGTCGGGTTTAAGGGGCTCATCCAACCGAAAATAAAACTAAAGCAGAGAAGTAAATTGCAGGAAATAAAATACAGAAATAAAATTGCAGGAATTAATTAGCATGAAAATTAAAGAGCAGCTAATTAATTAACATGAAAATTTAAAGAGCAGATAATAGAATTGCGGAAAAATAAAGTGCAGAAAATAAAATGCAGATAATTAATTAACATGAAGTTATAGGAATTTAAATACAGGATACTACATGATAAATACTAAATAAATACATTCAGGCAATATACGTATTAGAATACGCATTCCGGGAACGGGGAGTGACACTTCGGCAGCAAGGGCATTGCAGGGAGGCACCACCTCAACGACAGCTTCGTCGGGTTGGGCGTTCAGCTGCGAACGAGTTTGTACAGGAAGAGCCTCTTCTACGGAGGAAGAGACCATACGGCAAGACTTGATCTTCTTGCCCTTAGCTTTGTAGGTAGAGCGTACCCCCGGTTGAGTAACCTCAGAGACGAGATCGGGGTGAACCCATAAGATCTCTTCCCGAGATGTGGTGAGTGGGATGAGTCCACTCACGTTGTCACGAGTAGGTGGTAGGTTGACCACCTCCATTGTCGCCTTTAGAATGGGGATGACGCCATCTTGTGCTGTGGTTGGCGACAAAGTGCCGAATTGGAGTGACACCAGGTTGGCCGAGACTATTTTCTCTTCATAGTCGACGGAGATAACATTCGCATTGATCATGCGCTGGATGTAGTTCTTGAGGACGTAGCAGTCCTGAGTTGGATGTCCGACAAACCGATGGTAGTGACAGTACCTCGGATTGTCCACTCTTCCAACCTCATCGGGACGCTTCGGATCGGGCAATTTGATCTTATCACCCTGCTTCAGCATCTCGAAGAGTTGCAAGGTGTCTTCATCGTTGAAAGAATAGACCTCCTTTGGCCTCGACACAAGCGGAGGCTTCTGAGTAGGTGCTTACGCACTTTTGGAGGCATTGATAGTCAGCGCCTGCTTCCCCTTCGTCTCACGTCCAGGGTTGTTGGCAGCAGGCCATTTTTTCTTGTCTTCAAAAGCAGGAAAACTGACTCCCAGAAGGCGAGCATTAGATGCCTTCTTTTCAGCTGCTTCAGCCTCAATAATCAATAAACTCCAGTCGGGAGGAGGAGTGGAGTTGAGCCAGAGCTTGATCGCAGGAAGCATGTTCATGCTGCAGGAGGAGAGGAGCGCATGTTCTGGCATGCCCGGGGGCAGTCTGAAGCAGGCTTGTCGGAAACGTTCGATGAATGCTCGAACCGTCTCCTTCTCCTTCTGCCGCACCTCTATCAGGGACGCCATTGTCATATCTTTCCCTTCGTCGTAGAAACGATCGAGGAAGAGACGTGTCACGTCGTCGAAGGAAGATATGGAGTTGTCAGGGAGACTGCAGTACCAGTCGTAAGCCACTCCTTTCAGTTCCCCGACAAACAGGCTGGTGAGTAGCAAGTCTTCTTTCGAAAGATATCCCGTTTGAGACTGGAAGTACGTCAGATAACAGCGTGGAGAGTCCTTCCCGTCGTATGGTGTCAATGTTTGTGGTTTATACTTGGGAGAATAAACCACTTTGTTCCATTCGAGGGGGTATGGTTGCGGGATCCCCATCTTCTGGCGCTCCTCCTGTCTGTTCTTCGACTCGAAGCGCTCACGCAAGTCCCTGATCATTTCTACCACATCTTCCGTGGAGCTGGGAGTTGGAGAAGGTGGTACAGTTTGGAGCAGTACATTCGAAGGTTTCGACACACGCGATGCTTTGCGGCAATCGGTATTCAAGGATGCCCGTTGGAGGGGCACACTTGATTCTCCGTTGACCCCTGGGTCAGGATTAGTAGAAGGTGCTCTGGCCAAGGCTGACCGTATCTCAAACACTGCTTGAGTCAGTGTTTGCATGGAGATAGAGAGGGTTTTGAGTCCTCCCTCCAAGGTATCCATGTGCTGAACGAGATCTGTTGGAGGCGCATCTGACTCCGTATCACCAACTCCCGTCATGTATACTGTCATGACGTGACTGAAAGTGGAGGGATCGGTTGAAGCTTCGCCAGCAGAGTCGTCAGCTTGTTTGCCATTAAAATCTTTTGATTGCAATTTCTATTACAAACAGAATAGTGTTACAATGTAGGACTTAGATGTAGTCCTAGGAGTGCACTTTTGTTTATCTGGGTCCCTGTGTCGATGGAGCGAGTGGTAATGCGTTGACTCCGTTGACGATCTGACGACGGTTCTCGGTTCTCTGAAGGTCTGAGTTGCTCTGGGTGCTGGAGCTTGCGGAGAGGAAGAAGACGTTGAGTGTCTGTATCTGTCTCTCTCTCTGTGTGTGTATGTAGGTCTCTCTGTCCGTCTGGAAGAAGGAGATGATCCCTCTATTTATATCTTGCAGGTTGGCTGCTCATGCGCGCATATGTAGAATGCGCTTGTACGTGGGGATGCCATGTGGTTGAAGCTGCGGGAGGCGCATGGATGATGCACCATCATTTATGGGTTGAATCCTTCATGCTGCTTTTGTGGGCTGTCACGTAGCAGGGGAGAGGATCTTTCAGTTGCTGAGATCTTGGGTGATTACCACCCCTTCATAGGCTGAATTGAGTCAAAGGACACGTGGCGCGTGTCCGTAGCTCAAAGATCTCGGATTTGGTGGAGGGTAATCTGATAGGATGCGCCTGTAATTGGGCGCATGAGAAGACTTTGGCTCGTAACCTTCAGGAGTCACAAATCAGTCTGGGCGCATGGCTTTTGAGGCGCATGCAAAGCTTCAGTAGTGACTTGACCTCTATCTTTAGGGATCAGAGGAGGGTCTGAGGCTCATGGCTCTTGAAGCGCATGCAGAGGTTTGGGCGCATGGCTGCGGAGGCGCATGCGAATGGTTGGGCGGCCACGTGGCTTGTAACCGCCGGAAGAGAGTAATGATGACGTTGACGTCAGCGGCGCTTCATTTTCTGTAAAAGCTGTTGCTGCTCTGTCATCGAGGCGTGGCTGCTGTTGTGTCAGGACTTCAGCATTTAATGTTCTTTGACGGGTGATGGACTGTTGAGTGGGCGCATTGATCTGCGTTCCACTAGGCGTATGGGTCCATGTTGATTAGGACGCATGGATCTGTGCTTTGTTGGGCGCATCCATACAGGGCGCTTGGTACTGATGGGCGCGTCTGTACGATGTGCGGTATCTGACCGGCGCATCCATTTGTATGACGCGTCTTTATTGGTCTGACTATTGCATTCCTCGAGTGCTTTAAATAGCCGTTTTGACTTGGCCGAATTCGAAGCGTCAGGTTCATCACCATAAATGCAAATTCATTGTACTGGATTCGGAGAGCCTGCCACTTGACGCATGGGTTTAATTTGCCCGGCTTATAAATAGCAGCAAGGAGAGAGTTTGCTTCTCGTTCTCTCACGTCTTCCCGAATGAACTTATTTGCTCGAGCACATTCTGTTGACAAGATGCTCCCGAGGGTGAAGATGCGACGAATTGTCTTCATTCATGCACTTGAAGGTGACTGTTACATCCAAAAGTCGGAATCACGGGCTTTTGAGGCAGGCGGAAGGTGCCAGTTGCATCCAAAGATCAGGATGCTCGAGCACTGTCTTCGTTATGCTGGAAGAGCCGCAGATCGGAATTGTGGTGCTCCCATCTTCCTTGGGCTTTGGAGAGCTCTTCCTCCAGCTAGAGTGGGGTGTTGCCCACTCTGGTTCTTGTAAAACCCCTGAATTTTTGGAATTTATTTATTTATTTAATTGCCTTAAATATGATTTTATGGAATTTATGAGTATTTTTAATTATTTTATTATTGTACAAAGATTTGTATTTTATTATTAAATAGGTGTTTGTCAATATTTTTATAATTTTCTGGACTCGAATAAAGGGGTTAGTATAAGTTTACTATACTGGATAATTTTTATTATTTTATTATTATTAAAGTGATTTTGTGATTAAATAATCATAATTATTATTAGATATTATCATTATTTAATTTTATGGCCAATTGAATTTATATGCATATGTACATATATTTAAATAGACTAAATATATGAATAGATAATATTAGGATTTTGTATATTTATTTGTGTATATTTAGGTATATACATATCTATATATATATGTATATATATATATATATATATATATATATATAAAGATATTTATGTATATAATAGGAAAGGAAAAGAAAAAGAGAAAGAAAAGGAAAAGGAAAAAGATAAAAAAAAATAATAATAATAATAATGCAGCACTGGTCATGTGAACAGTGCCAACGTTGAGCCGACCCCCCCCCCCCCTTTGGCTGAAACGTTCAGTAAGGAGAGAAAAGAAAAAAAGAAAAAAAAGGGAAATTTGGAGAACCAAATCTCCTTCAAATCAAAACCAAATCTTCTCCTATGCAATCTTGTATCGATTCTCTTCCAGACTAAATCAAACCCATCCGAAATCCAAGTTTAAATCGATAAAAATTTGGAATTTAAACCCCACGTATATAAACCCACCCACCCGATGGAATTCATTAGAAACCCTAAAAAAAATCTTCTGTGAGCTTCGTGCGTCGACCTCGAGCCTCCCCCTAGTTGCTGCACACGCCCCCACCATCCTGTTCGCTGCCGACGCTCGCCGGAGCTCAGCCGCGACCCAGGCCGACAGCAAAATGGGAAAACCCTGTTTTAAAACACATCGAGGTACCTCTGTTCGCACCCACCTTTCTCTTTCAACACTCAGTCGTTTTAACTTCTGTTAAACCCTACGTAGAGCCTACATGACCATCTTCGAATCATAGCAACTAGATTCGAGAAATAAATAACTGAGATGCTCGAGAAATCGACCCGAAATAGAAAACAAAAACTGTCTCAAACGAGACAGAAATTCGATCCCAATGACCCAATTTGGAAGCCGATTTTATACCAATCCAAGGCAGATTTTCAAAATCTTTTTTGAAGAGTTTTATAGACTATATAACCAGGATTGAAACCCTACTATTACTTTATTTCTAATCGTATAGGCAGTAAGAAAAGTTGATTCAAAAATCGAGAAAAACCATGTAAAAAACAGTTTTGAAAATCAAAAAAATTAACCGATACGGCGTGCGTCCCGTCAAACCGGGCGACGTGGTCGTGCACTATACGTATCGAAAGGCGCGTATGGATGTTGCCGACGTGTGAGAATTGACGGGGCTCGATTTCGTTGCGTATGCGCGACGAAATCAGTGAGTATCCGTCAAGATACCCCCGTATCGACGCTTTGCAAACTTGGCCATAACTTTGTGCACATTCGTCAAATCTAGACGAAACTTGCGCCAACAGGTCCGAATAGAAGTCCTGTGTGCCAAGTTTGGTTCGATTCTGAGAAGGTCGAATCGGAATCCCTTTTTGGTGGGCCCGCGACCCACTCAAACGGGCGAATTTGTACACGGCTCATCGGAATCCAAAACTGGACATACCGTTGAGTTCCTCTCCTCAAACTGAATCCATAGATATATAGTTTGACGACTTTAGAGACCATAGACTTTGACACACGTTTCGGTACAAAGCGAGTCCAACGGTAGACATCGTTTTGATCCAAAATTATGATTTTGCCCCTGTTTCGGAATTTGACTTTTGGACAGGCATTTCCTAGGTATATCTTTTACACCGAGAATGTTTTTGATGTTTGTTTCAGTATTCGGGAACGTTTGCGGGAGTTCCACTCTTGTAGCTTCTTCTCACTTGTCGGTTTCATCTACTGGACGTCGTCAAAACACCTTCCAACCACCAGGCAAGTATACCTTGCTATATTTATGATTTTGCATATTTATTTCAATTTTTTTACTTATTTATTTCTATTTATTTATTTAAACTGTGCGTCCAAGTCATACTTGGGTGCAAGCGACTATATTAGTCGTTCTTTTCATTTCTTTTCTTTATTTATGCATATCTACCTAGAGTTAAGAGACGACCTCATGTGTATGAAGTATTCTATGCTTCATTGGCCCTGAAACTTGTGTATCACGAGTCACGAGTCTCATATAGATCTCGGACGTACGTATCGACTGGCCATCGGTGCGCACATGTCGTGCGATAGGCAATAACTGCTAAATAGTTATGGTTGTCTAGAAGACTTAGCAGTTATTAGGAATGTCGTGATGTGGATACAGCACGTGTAGTACATGGGATGGGAGGAGACAGCTATTAGGCGTAGGGGCTTTCACTTATTTACTTTTCTCTAGATGCCGTTAGTGACTCAGTCGAGTGCTAATGGGCCGTGCATTTATTTTTCTCTAGCTGCCGAGAGCTAGTGGCCGTGCATTTATTTTTCTCTAGATGTCCCTTAGCTCTCACTCGAGTGCTAATGGGTCGTGCATTACTTTTCTCTAGACGCCACTAGTGCCTTGGTTGAAACGCTAACACGCCGTGTTTCTAGCTTCGGAAGGCCCCTGTGTGGAACGTTGTCTTCAAATTACATTTTCACATAGACGGTTAGGTAGCCCAGTTGTTGTTTATATTTCAGTTATTGTAGCATGTTTTTCTGTATCTTGTTACGTCCCTCTGAGGACCTGGTGATCTCTCCAGGATTAGACGAGCAGGACTATTCTGAGGAGTACGGTACAGCACTGGATCCATCATACATCGGTGACGAGGCATCTCTTGCTCATACTTAGTTTCTATTCTTTATTATCTGAGACCATGTATTGGACATCTTTTATCATCTTTCTTGCTGTTTGAGGAGGTTGGACTCCATTTAGTTGAGACTATTTTTCCATAGATGTTTGGAGTGGGAATGTCCACCCGGCTATATTTTGACATCATCATTTATCTTATTTAGTGGACTTTATTATATTCTCTGTGTTGAGGTGTGGATGAGATTTAGTTATATTATTGTGGCTTATCATGTATTACTATTACAGCTTATGTACCAATATGGGGATTACCATATATTGGTGTATTCTTCGTATAAGTACAGCTGGCATGTACGTATCTCTAGTCCTACGTATATTGGGACTGGGGCGTTACAGTTCTACTCAATAAATACTTCATTAGTCGAAGCACTTGATTGGGTCGAAGTAGAGCGCATATGCTGAGATTTCATGATGCGCATAACTGAGACGCTGAAATAGATACGCCTGAAGAGACACGCCTGACTGAGACGCTAAAGTGATGCGCCTGACTGATGATGCGCCTGGCGGGAGGGGCAGTTTGCTGCCTGGCTGTAGTCTTAGGATCTTTCTTTTTGTAGAAATTCTCCTTTGTAAAGCCTTTTTAGACATGTAATAGACTTTTATATGAAATAAAAATTCTTTTGATGTCTATACTTTTGTTGTTCTTTGATGTACCAAGTACTTCGTTAGAGCTCCCTGGCGCATGTAATGTTAAGCGCATAGAAATTCTGGCCTGTGGATGCGCCTAAAATTTCATGCTTCTACACGGCTGTTCGAAGACATCGCTCGGTCGAGGCGACCCCTCGCTCAGGTGGGGTAGTTTCGGTGAACTTGCCTCATCTTAGCCTTCACATAATAAATCATATGTTTTCAACTTGTACAAGTAGGCTTGATAATAAAAGAGACGAATCCACATAGCTAAGAGAATAATCCTGACAGGTCGAACTGAATTAGAATATGGAAAGGTCCAACGGTTGGCTTGGAGTTGGTGCACGACGTGCTTTGAAAATGACACTCGATCTTTCGTCCCGTGGTTTAGGAGAAGGAAAGTTGGTTGAGTAGGCGAAGTTATGAACGTGGCCTAAGTCATAGGCGTCGCCCGTATGAATGCTTGATAAAGCATGCACGATCCATTGTCCAAGGCTTGGCATAGCCTTTTGTAGCTCCCCTTCCTAAAAATTTTGAAATTTTTTATTTATTATTTAATTAATTTAATGGTGATTATTAGATTTTATAAATAATTATTTAGTTTATTATTACGGTAGATAATTTTAGTCATGGTTAGAAATTGGAATACAAGGTGACTAAAAATCGTGGCACGGATAGTGCAGTGGCGTGCCTTGAATAGTGTATTAGTCATGTCAGGGAAGGCCGAGTCATAGGATTGTTCTAACTAGGAAAACCAGGCCAAGTTGCGACTTAACCCCTATAGAACGATTTAATTATTTATTAATTAGATTATTGAATTTTAAGGAAACCCGGTTGTACCAAGCTAGCCTGGACTGGACCTGAACCAAGCCCAAGCCCATGTAGTCATGCGGGACGTCCAATGACATTGTGTTGATGTATTTTGGTATGATGGTGTCATATTCCGTTTTAATGATCTAATGAATATTTTCTAAGTACTCTTAATTAAATATTATAAATATCATTATTAGTTAACATTCAAGGATATTTGTATAAAATAGGTCCTTGTACATTTTTTGGGATATTTAGACTGTGCATGATAGTATATACACAATTATTGGTTTATTGAATTTCGTTATTATTATTATTATTATTATTATTTTATTGAGATTATTATTATATAATATAATATTATTATTGGTTATATTATTTTCGTCAAATAAATGTTATAATATATGTGTTCATATTTATATAGGTAGGCCTTATCCTAGGAATAAAAGTTATTGGGATGTAATTGGATTTTATGGAAATTGTATATATATATATATATATATATATATATATATATATATATATATATATATATATATATATATATATATATATATATATGTGCGTATATCGATATTATTTTGTTATATGTGTGTGAATATATATACGTATATATATACAGATATATAGATATATGTATATATATAGGAATATTTATATATGTATATGTATATATATAGGTATATATGTGTGTGTGTGTGTGTGTGTGTGTGTGTGTGTGTGTGTGTGTGTGTGTGTGTATATATATATATATATATATATATATATATATATATTATGTGTGTGTATATATATATATATATTTTTTTTATTATGTGTGTGTGTGTATATATATATATATATATATATATATATATATATATATATATATATATATATATATATATATATATATATAATTAGAGAAAGAAATAAGCAATAGGAAATTCCAGCCAGGTCGAGACTTAAAATCCCCCACAGCCCGTGCACTTCCAGCAGGCCGAGCGCTAACCCCGATCCCGTGTACACACATAAATACATATCGAAACAGAGGAAATTGGGAAAACCCTAACGCCCTCGTCTCCCCAGTCTCATAGGCGGCCACCTCGACGCCGGAGCGCCGCCGGGGGACCGCCGGACAGCAGCCAAGGAGGTCGCGCGCACATAGGCGCGGGCATGCATCAGCGGGTGACAGCAGCTGCGGAGGTAAACTTCGAACCGTATTTCTCCTTCTATAATTAACCAATTTTCGATCTATAAATTGATTTGGAAAGCCAACATAACCACCTAGGAACCCATCTAGCTAGTTTGTATGGAATCGATCCAGATTCGAAAAGAAACTGAGTCAAAATCGACGAAAAACCTGTTCGGAAACAGGGCAAATACAGTCCAATCATCATGTTTGAAGGTCGATTCCGATCGATCTAATGCCATACTAGAAATTCTATTTGAACACAGTTATAGACAACATATAGGACTTCACGACCCTTTTTGTGGATTTGGAAATCATCGACTACGTGTCGAGAAATCGAATCCTGAAGTTTACCGAAAATCTGTTTTCAAAACGTAGAAAGCCCTCGATACGACGTGTGTCCCGCCAATCAGGGCGACGTGGTCGCGAACTGAAAGCATCAAAAGGTGCGTATCGGCTTCGTGTACGTGTGGGCTTTGACGGAATTCAAATTGGTCGCGTGTCCGCGACGAATTTGATGCGTATCCATCGAAATTTACTGTATCGGCCCCTTTGCAAAATTTTCAATTACTTTGTGCACGTTCGTCAGATCGAGACGAAACTTGTGCCAACAGGACCGTATCGTTTTTCTGGTCCTATATGCCAAGTTTGGTCCAATTCTGAGACAGTTGAATTGGACCGCCATTTTGCGGGACCTACGGTCCGACTCAACGGACGATTTTGTGCACGGCCCGTCGAAATCCAACTTTGGACATACGGTTGGGTTCGTATCAGAAAATCGGACCTGTTGACATATAGTTCTCTGTGCTTCCGCCAGCTTGGGACCGTGGCCATCCCGCAACCACCCAGCCATCCCATGCCCAACGGGGGGAGGGGGGGGGGGGGGGGGGGGGGGGGGGGGGTGCTCGAACTTGGGATCTCCTCCAAGTGAACCCCCCTCCCTAACCACTTGGGCTAGGGAGCTTAGACTATATATATATATATATATATATATATATATATATATATATATATATATATATATATATATATATATATATATATATATATATATGTGTGTGTGTGTGTGTGTGTGTGGGCTGTATCATATGTTATAGAATTACGTATGCATATTGTCATGCAAGCATAGACAATGTGCTACCGCCTACTCTTCGACGTAGGCAGGACTTGGCCAATGGAAGAAGTAGGCATTGGTTCAAATTCAAGCTTGGATACAAATTTAATTAAAGGGGATCCTGGTGTTAGCAGTCTAAGAGAAGGACGGACATTAACGGAACGACTGACCTTTCTCTTGAATAATTGGGTCTCCAGCTAAGTAACAGAAGAATTAATGTCAAGCCCTCTTCTTCTTTTTTTGATTACAATCCGCACACACATACGTCCTGCCGAATCTACTTGGTGTTCGTGCTATTTTTCCCGTGAGCTACAAATGTTGGATATGTCAAGTCGTCGATACATCTTCTAAGTTGCCTAATAATATGTTCCTTAAGAAAGGCCTCTAAGGCCAGTCGACAAGTAAGGATCTACTTTAATAACAATGCCTCCACTGCGGAAGCACATAGAAAACAACTCCTCTCTTACTTTCTTAGGCTTGTGAACATACAGCCAGTTTTTATCCTGTTTTGGAGTTTTTTTTTTTTTTTTTTCCAGTTTTGATGGATTGTAATTAAGTTCCGCCCGAAAATTCATTTGGTACCAAAATAGGAGTCAAATGGCTTCTATTATGAATGAACATGTTTCCAAAAGTGTTATTCATCATAGGATTATTCATTTCGGAACACAATAATTTTTTTCCGAATAGCTAGCCCAACGAACATCCGAACAATTTTTTTTTAGACAAATGGCGCCAAGCTTATGTAGTTCAATGAAAGATGAATTTGAGCGACCAAAATAAATAAAAATTTTAGTGGTCGACAATTAGATCCGATCCGGCCTGGAGGATTGGGTTATCCTATCCTGGAGCTAATTTTGGTTATCTTTTGACGCTTATTATCAGTTGGTCATGGTGGTCATCCGTGATCATGATCTTTGATGGAATCATATTGAACCTGAAAGGTTGTCCTAGCAAAAGGGGTTGTACAAACCCCAAGATTTGTCCGGCTTACCCAGTACCGGCCCTATCGACAATCAGAACTAGCAGATTCTTTGAAGATAGATGGGTGGTCCATAGCTTCCTACAAACAATAGTCCATTCGTGAATCCATTGCTTATAAATCTGAAAGGATTATCACTTCAGATATTAAATTCATCAAGTCATATACTGGATCTTACATGTGAACTGGACATCCGTATTACTAACACATGCAACAGCTATCTATGTCCGACACTAAATATAATCCTTGCCTAAATGGATTATTTATAAGGATACATCAAAAGTGATCAGGGCTAGCTAGAATTGAGACTAGCCCATGTTTAAGGTTTAAGAAAAAATTACTCAGGCTATCCTATTTTCCTACTCAGGGCTGTCCCAATCCCACCACCACAAACCCCCCCCCCCCCCCAAAACCCCAAATTTTACTCTCATTTGCAAATTTCACTCTCTTCCAAAACTCCAACTTTCTTCCTCCTCCTCCTCTTCTTCTTCTCTTCTTCTCTCTCCACCATTTTCCACTCCCCAAAACTATACATCTTCTTCTCCACCTTCCCCACTCTAAACTCTAGTTTTCTTCTCCATCATTTCCATCAAAACCCTAGTTTTCTTATCCACAATTTCCATTTCATCATTTTCATTCCTCACAAAGAATGCACGAAAAATAAACCCTAACATGTTTATTTCATTCTTTCTCACAAAAAATGCATAAAAATAAACCTTAAAATGTATATTTCATTCTATTATCAAGATAGAAATAAACCCTAACAGAAATTATGGCAGTCCTCAATACTTCTAGGACTGCCAAAAATTATGGCAGTCCCGCTGTATAACAAGTCACTTTCAGGATTGTCATAATTTCTGACAGTACTCAATACTTCTATGACAGCCAAAAATTGTGGCAGTGGCAGTCCTATGCCACAATTTCTAGCCAGGACTGTCATAATTTCTGATAGTAACCAAAAATTGTGGCAGTACTATTGTACAACAAGTTTCTTTCAGGACTGCCACAATTTCTTGCAAGTCCTGATATAGACTTGCTCAACAAATCGATTTCTTCTAGAAAGAGGGTTTCATCCATAATTCTTCTATTAATGAAGAAAAAATGATTAATAGATTAATAGAGTTTGGAGAAGAAAAAAAAAAGTAGGGTTGAAGAAAGAGAGATTATTCTTGTTTTTCTGTTCTTGTTTTGTTATTCTTTCTTCTTTCGTATGAGTTGTTTTCATCTTGTAAAGAAGGAGAAGAGAGCAAAAAAAAAAATAAGTGACTTATATACTTACATTTGGACTAGTCATGAGTAAGTTTTTCACTGGAAAACTTGTAAATAAACCAAAGTTGAATTGGACTAGCCTGATCAACTTTTGATGTGCCCTTATAAATAATCCCTAAATGCTGCAGCACTAAATTTGAACTAAAATACAATTATAATGTACATCATCATGAAGTGATTCTGTAAATAAATGAAACATAATGTTAAACACAAATTAGTGTACAACAATAGACCAACTTTTGATGTAAATGGGAGAATCCAACTGTAGGTGGAGTTTTCCCTAACTGTAAAAAAGTAGTATACACATTTATATTTCCTTACAAATTTTTTAACTAAAGAAATATTGCTACGTGAGTATACTGAACTTCTCTATTCCACTTTCGAGACCTCTTCCAAACCGATTTCGCTGTGTTGTCCCTCCTGGATTGAAGAAGGATCTGGCAAAAGGCTTGCATATGCTTCATCAACTTCCTCTGTGCAGTCCGTTGGAAGCACTTCAGAAAACTCTCCGCGGGCAAGGGGGTGTCTATGAACCTAACCCATTTCTTTTCTTTCATGTACTGCATTGCAGGATACAGAAGAGATCCAAGTATAATTACAACAACACTTATAGCTAATGTCCTGACAGAGGCCAGACACATAACGAGAATAAGCAAGAAAGTAGGTGGCAAGCAGAGAACTATTGCCCCAAATGTCCCTACAGGAACTTTGTAGGGTCTACGAAGGTCTGGCTTCCTTATCGGAGTTTTACGAAAGCTGCAAACTCGATAAGCATTCCCAGAGCATACAAAAAATTAAGAATTTCTAGAATCTCCTGAAAGCTCATCCATGACAAGATGATCACCCCCGTCGCAGAACATAGGATACTGATGGTTGGCGTTCCATACTTCGATCTACACAAGCATCACGATGACAAAATATGGTCACGCCAAAGCTTTTATTTTTCATTTTTCAAGTGTCTGATGTATCAAATTCCAGAAGAATAGCAAAAAGCATTAGTAATTAAAAATAATGCATTTCAAGTTTTCTCCAACTCTCAACACCTTTTCAAACCGCTGTCCTCCCCTACCTAATCGAGTATAAACGTGTAGCAAACTTATAATTTATGTCTCAATCTCTTGGATCTAACAATTGTTAGCAAATTCCTAAATGAAATCCAACAAATCATGCTACAACCTATTTTTGAACCATAGCTTGCAATATCGGCCGATCCCGATCGGATACGTCCGATACCGATATGGTTTGGTATGTCCCGATCCGATACCGATACTTGACCGATACAGACATTGGGGATCTCTTTTTTCGGTCAATTCGGCAAAGAAAATTGAACGAAAAAGACCAATTAGCAAGAGTGTAAAAGCATAGTAAGGTTGTCAAAACATATAGAAGAAGAAAACTTATCGATCGCAAGTAAACCAATTGGCAGAGGTGACTAACATTTCATTCAATTTCAAAACTACTAAGCAACAACACAGGAAATACTTAAAATTATGCATGAATGTATTAAAAAAATTCTAAAATTTATATAATAATAATAATTTGCTTCCCGATTTGAAATTTTTTGAAACCACCTATACTGTCGATACCAATACTCATAGGAAGGGTCCGATTCCGATATTGCAAACATTGTTTTGAACCATCGAGAACATATATATAGATATAAAGATGCTTATATTATCTTGAATTTCCGTCAAAAAACCCACAGATGATATCACTCATAACATTGATATAATCTTCCCATAGTTTATACAATAAAATAGTTGCTTCCTTAGATCAAAATTTTCACCTAGATCATACGTATCATGAAACCGTCATGCCAAGTCCCATAGTAGCCTCTTGAAATGTGATTTAAAACAAAAACTGTCGTGTCAAGTCCCATACATCTGAATCCTCACCTAGATCTAACAAATCGGTCTTATTTTAGGCCTAGTGGCCCTAGTTCTGGAGGTGGTTGTGCCTCGTTCAACTAAGACCTACTGCTGCTCCTAAAGTGTGTAAAGGAAAGCTTTGTCCACCATTGGTTCATGTTGCATGTTTGTAAATTACTGGTATATGAAGTCAAAAGATTTCAGTAGAGCCATGTGAGAAAAAGTTGTGCATTGTAGATCGCATGTCATGATGTACCGTCTTCTTATACAGTCATGTATTGGAAATTTGACTCAGTTGACTAACGATCGTGACATGCTAGGATGTTAGTGCATGACTTTAATTATGCACCATGATGATTCCTAGGGCCTACCTAATTTTCAAAAATATTTTAAATGGTCTTTTGAAAAATTTCAAAACTTGAGATCTCTCCATATGAGATACTATGATCTTTTTGACACACACTTCAATCTTTGGAATGTTTAAATAGGAATTACCTACCATTTGATGCTATCATCTTCTTATGAACAGTGAGCTAAACCCCAAACACAAAAGTTTCTTTGAAGGTATCTATGTTGGAATACGGACACGGATGATACTGACAAAATTCGGAATTGGAACGTGATTGAGACATTTTCAAGAAGGTACAAAGGTAGTTACCTGTGTTGCATGAGTACGAACATGGAAACATGCACATACAAGATATGGATACAAACATCACTTTGCTGTGGTAGGCAGGTATTATTGATCTAGCACATTGACTAAGAAGTATTATACTTACGAATTGTTGGCTTTTAGAGAAAAGGATTCTTATTAAGGATGGTTTTCGGGATGTTAATTTTGTAGCTGTCACTTTGATTTTTAAATATATCTAAGCATATTGATGATCATATCTAAAGGATTATGTAGCACACTTGTTGAAATATGATCAATTAGTTAGAGTTATTAGTTGAGGTATTGGTACTCAACTAGAAGATTTAAGTTGTGTCATGTCAAGGTCCCATACTATTTTTTTCTCCATTGTTTTGGGTCTGAAACTTGAAACAATTTCTCTAAGATCTATACCTAGACCTAGCAGCTTCTTAACTAAGGCCTATCGTTCTTCACCAAGTCCTAAGTAAAGCACCTATTGATCTCCTCCTTTCCACATGCCAAAACCATCTCAAAAGATTTTTCCATCTTATACTCAATTGATGCCCCCATGCCGCCACCAACTTTCTAAATTCCATTGAAGCACTTTTCCTTATTCTCTATTTTTGCATTTCCACACATTCATCTCAACATTCTAATTTTAGCTACTCATTCTCGGACATGTAAACTTGCACTCATTCCCTATCCTATCTCATAATGTACTGTCACTCATCTCTATCAAAGAAACTCTAACTTATCAATCAACAGTATATACAAGAACAAAGTATAAATCAAGTAGAGCTAGATGGGAAGCCTTCTCGAGAAGATCATTGGATTTCTAAAGGATTATTTAGCACAATTGCTGGCATATGATCAATTGATTGGTTGTTCAGCTTAGGTATAGGTACTTGTGATTTACAACGAGAAGATTTAGAGGTATTGGTACTTGAGATTTACAACTAGAAGATTTAAGCTGTGTTATGTCGTGGTTCCATATTATTTTTTACAATTGGTTTCAGGTGTGAAACTTGATCCAAGTTTTCTAAGGTCTATACCTAGACCTAAAGTTCCTTTAACTAATTAATGCCTATCTTTCCCCCTAAATCCTAAGTAAAACACCTATTGATCTCTTTTCGCATGCCCAAACCATCTCAATTTTTTTTCCTCTTGTACTCAATTGATGCCTCCCTCGCTTTCTACATTCCATTAAAGCACTTACTCCTTATTCTCTATATTTGAAAAGTATTGCTAATCATTTCTCAACATTCTCATTTTAACTACTCAATTTTTTTGCCATGTTAACTTACACTCGTTCCCACATATCTAACAAGGAAACTCTAACAAATCAAGAAAAAAAACTAGTATGAAGCATAAATCAAGTATAAGAAGACATGCAAACCTTCTCGAAAAGATCTCCGGTATCATCCCCATCTCGCTCATCCCCAGCAGTTGAAACGAGTCGCTGCTCATCTCCGCCTCGAAAAGCCCGACATTCGACACCGCCGCCGCAGCCCGTATCCACCACCCGAGCCACGCCCCGCCGATCCCCGCCCCGACCTCCGCGAAGAACCCGTCCGTCCACTGCCCGTCGCTGCCCGCCTCCGTCGCTCCCGTCCCCGCCAGCAGCGGCACCAGGTACGCCCACGACCAAAACAACCGCCCCGAACACCGCCTTCGGGAACGTCCTCCCCGGATCCTCCACCTCCCCGGCCAGCGTGCTCGCCTTGTCCCAGTAATTCAAGTTCCAGAACATACAATTAAAATAGTTGCTCAGATTCACATTTTCAACTCTCATCTCGAGCCAGCGTGCGGGTCTGAGCTTCGGGACGGAGAGCAGGGACATTACGACGAACGGGGACAAGGAAAAGGCGGTGAGGAGGACAGCGGAGAGGCCGACGATGTGGAGCCCGCGGTAGTTCAAGAAGGTGAGGACGGCGGTGGTGAGGAACGCGAAGGGGGCCGTGGGAGGAAGGGGAAGTAGTCGAGGAAGAGGATGGGATAGAGGGCGTTGTCGATGGTGCCGGAGGTCCATTTCAAGAAGCCGGTGGCGAGGGTGAGGGCGGGGAGGGTGGGGAAGGCGGAGGAGATCCAGAGGACGTAGCCGCCGTTGGAGGGGAACGCGGAGGAGAGCTCGGCGGTGAGGAGGGCCTCCGGGAGGGACCATAGGAGGGGGAAGAGGAGGAAGCCGGCGAGGGCGAGGAGAGGGCCGCCGCCGGCGGAGACGGAGGGCTCCACGCCGAAGGGCCCGCCGGAGACGTCGAAGAATATGAGGGCGACGAGGGGGAGGAGGCCCAACTTCGGGGGGCTAGGGTTAGGGTTTTCTAAGGAGGATGCCGCCATGGATCGATCGATCTTGAGATTGGGTGTGAGAAGTGCTTGCTTCTATGTCTGGAAATTAGGGTTAGGGCTTTTTCGGGAGGGATCCGCCATGGATTTGAGCTTTGATTGGTCCATCTTGTCCCTCAGATTTGGAAGTGGAGAAAAGTGTTGGTTGACCTTTTTTTGGTAGTTCGGGTGGTGGGGTTTTTGAAGGGAAAATAATTTGTTACTTTAGTTGTATGGAATATGGATCAGGGGTGAGCATTCGGTTTATTCGGTTCAAATCGAACCGAATAACCGAAAACTGAATTGGACCGAAAATCGAATAAGCAAAACCGAAACCGAAACCGAATCGAATTGATCCATAACCGAATCAAACCGAACCGAATTAAATCGGTTCGGTTTTCGGTTTATTCGGTTTATTCAATTTTTCGGTTTATTTAAATTTTTTTAATATATATAGTAACTAAATATACCTAAATTTATTAGTATATACCTATAGTATAACATATGTATATTCGGTATAACCTATATATTAATACATGTGTTTATATATATATATAATTTAATATATATATATATATATATTATATATATATATATATATATATATATATATATATATATATAGTAACTAATTTTTCTTATTCGGTTTTCGGTTTTAGACCGAAACCGAAAACGAATAAGAAAATTTAGTATTTTCAAAACCGAAACCGAACCGAATTTTTTTAAACCGAACCGAATCTCTTTCGGTTCGGTTCGGTTCGGTTCGATTTTCGGTCCAAAACCGAATAATGCTCACCCAAATGGATCTCATATAATACAGATTTTTTCATCCAAAGTAATATAATTTAAGGTTTTTTCTAAGGGCACCACCCTTTTTGCCAGGGGCTAGCCCAAAAATATTTTAAAATATTACAAGTTTGTCATCAATTTTTTTACTTGGGACTAGCCCAAGCAAAGGTATAAATACCAACTTTTGTTTTCTTTTTCTCTCTCCCTCTACTCTTTTCTTTTCTCCCTCAACTCTTTTCTTCTCTCCCTCAACTCTAGGTCAAAGAATTTAACCCCAAGTTTTTCCCCAACCTATATTTTTTCCAAATTTTTCTCTCAACTCTAGGTCATTGAATTTTATCCCAAATTTTTCCCTCAACTCTAGGTCATTGACTTCTCTCATTATTGGTAAGTCATCGAATTAATATATGTTTAATATTTTAAACATAAATTTCACATATAAAAAGTTGAATTATGTGTTCAATGTAGAAAAATATTGAACATGGAACAACCGGGATCATCAAATGTTGTATACTCTCTTCCCGCCACGTCCGAAGAACACTTTGATGCATCGGAAGCCCTCTTGGTAACTAAATTTTAACTTTTCATCGGATGAAAAATGGGTTGTGAACGGAGGACTGTCACCTCTCTGGCAGTCCCGATCATAGATTAGGACTGCCAGGGGCCTGACAGTCCTACATATGTGAAGGACTGCCACCTCTCTGGCAGTCCTAATCTATGAAACCTATTTGCTTTATGATGTTGTCTAATTGTATTAACTTTTAAGTTCTATTGTAGGACTTGAGACCTTCCGATTTGCGGTACCTGCTCCAATTGCAGTCAATGCAGTCCATTTATTCTGGACCGATCTTTGTTTTGAATCAAGTGAGGGTGCGGTACATTGGTGTCGAAAAGTTGGACGAAAAAATAACATAGTTCTAGTGATATCCAGATCGGTCGAAATCGCCCGAGACGACAAACTGTGGTGGTTGGCTGTGTGAAAGAGGTGTGTGTTCAAAACGCACAAAAAACACAGTTATCCAAAGTAAAGTTCCAAAAAAATGTTGGAACGAGGAAATGTGGTTGTCCATTCACGATACATATTAGAAACGAAGAAGAAGAAAAATGGACAGTAGAAGTGAAGAATGGAACCCACAACCATGAGATTGCCGAGACACTATTGGGTCATCCGTATGTCGGACGGTTGAACAATACGGAGAAGAAGATAGTCGAAGACTTGTCCACCTCCGGAGTTGCACCGAGACAAATATATTCCGTCATACGACATGAAGATGAGAAGAACAAGTCTACAATGAAGTCAATATACAACGCCCTATCTTCTCACTACTAAAATACCCCACTTTACCGACGGAAGTTTAGCGACGGACGGATTCCGTCGCTAATAGCGACCAGTTTCCGACATCTTAGCGACGGATTAGCGACAGACAACATAACATAATTTTTTCCAATTTTAAATGTAAAAAATTGTCGGGTTTCCGTCGCTAAGTCGACGAACGTTAGCGACGGATTCTTTTTCGTCGCTTATTCGTCGCAAATGTTGGCGGCAAAATCTTTAAAACATTGGCGGAAACTTTAGCGACTAACTGGCGACGGATATATCCGTCGGAAAACACCTTTTAATTGGCGACGGTTTAGCGACTAATTTATTCCGTCGCTATTCCGTCGCTAGGTTCTGTGCCCTAATTAAATTGAACCGACGGGGGGGAATTTTCATTCCCCCCAAAACTCTCTCTCTCTCGCGGCTCTCTCTCTCGCGCGCGGCTCTCTCTCTCTCTCTCGCGGCTCTCTCTCTATCTACAGGTATCTCTCTCTCTCTCTCTCTAATTTTGGGTTTTGGGGCCGGGGGGGGAGTGGGGGGGGGGGGTCGGCTTCGGGGGGGGTGGAGAGGGCGGGGGGGGGGGGGGGGGGGGGGGGGGGGGGGTGGTGGTGAATGGGGTCAGGGGGTCGGGGGGGGGTGTGGGGAATGGGGGCAGGGGGTGGGGGGGGTGGGGGAATGAGGGTCGGGGGGTCGGGGGGTGGGGAATGGGGGCAGGGGGGTCGGGGGGGTGGAATGGGGGCAGGGGGTCGGGTGGGGTCGGGAATGGGGGCAGGGGGGCGGGGGGCGGGGGGTGGGGGGGGGGGGGGGGGTGGGGTGGAGGGGCAGGGGGGTCGGGGGGGTGGGGAATGGGGGCAGGGGGGTCGGGGGGGTGGGTAATGGAGAGGGCAGGGGGGTCGGGGGGGGGGTGTTGAATGGGGGCAGGGGGGTCGGGGGGGTGGGGAATGGGTTGCATTCTCCGATACGGATACGGTTTGGCATGTCCCGATCCTAAGAAATAATACATTTCATTTAATTTAATTTCATTTAATTTCAAAACTACTAAGAAATAATACTTAAAACACTTAAAATTATGCCTAAATGTATAAATTATATGTTTTTAAATGTAAATAATTTATTAATAATTATTTGTTTTCCAATACCAAAAAAATCGATACTTCGATCCGATACCGCCGATACTACCGATATCGCCGATACCAATACTAGATTGCTTAGAGTTATATGCAAGGTAACTAGAAGTTATGATACAATGTAAATGCAAGTATACATGTTAGCTAGATAGCTTAGACTTATATTGCAATCTCCTATTCACACGATTGATATCGCCGATGCCAATACTCGTAGGAATATATAGTCCGATACCGATTCCGAACCGATACTTTGAACCTTGATTTAAATACATGTTAGTATAGTATCTTCACATATATGTTAAGAGTATATACATGATCAGCAAGGTAACTAGATACAAGTTATGATACAATGTAAATGCAAGTATACATGTTAGCTAGATAGCTTAGACTTATATTGCAATCTCCTATTCACACGAGTATTGATATCGCCGATGCCAATACTCGTAGGAATATATAGTCCGATACCGATTCCGATACCGATACTTTGAACCTTGATTTAAATACATGTTAGTATAGTGTCTTCACATATATGTTAAGAGTATATACATGATTAGCAAGGTAACTAGATACAAGTTATGATACAATGTAAATGCAAGTATACATGTTAGCTAGATAGCTTAGACTTATATTGCAACTCCTATTCACACGAGTATTGATATCGCCGATGCCAATACTCGTAGGAATATATAGTCGATACCGATTCCGATACCGATACTTTGAACCTTGATTTAAATACATGTTAGTATAGTGTCTTCACATATATGTTAAGAGTATATACATGATTAGCAAGGTAACTAGATACAAGTTATGATACAATGTAAATGCAAGTATACATGTTAGCTAGATAGCTTAGACTTATATTGCAATCTCCTATTCACACGAGTATTGATATCGCCGATACCAATACTCGTAGGAATAGTCCGATACCGATATACATTGTAGAGCTCTGTTTTGCTATTCTAGACATGTTGTGACCTGTACTGTTCTAAATAGGAGCCAGACACACTCCTGAGACGGGAGAGTATGTATAGTGATGTGGATTCTTACTAACTTATCATGTGAACCCATTTATGGGCCCTTCATTGAACCTTCTCATGTGCAACTTTCAGTCCATTCACAGTTCCCTATATTGTACTTACATCACCTAGTTCACTTATATCTAACATCCTAACCCTAATCCAAATTTATGAGTATCGGTATCGGGCTATTCTTATGTTAGTTTGTCTTACGATACAGATTTTCACATCCAAATTGAGGATGAGTCGTTATTTTGTTGATCGTACATGGATGTACAAATGGCAACACGAGAGTAGAATTGGTGTGAGTGACGATTTTCAGGCAGGCGTGGAAGTATTTCTTAATTATGCAATGAGCAAAGCTCAGTACATGGACGGTAACAAAATTAAGTGTCCATGTGTTAAATGTCACAATAGACGTTACGAAGAAGTGGTGACTGTGAGAGATCATTTGACCCGTAAGGGTTTCGTACGTAATTACGGCCTGTGGTCATCGCAAGGTGAACTATATTCGGAAAGACAGGCTGCGGAAGCTGCTACTTATGCTTTTGATGATAATGCTGCAACGGATGTCATCGAAGACCACGGATGCTCTGTTGATTATGGAGATCTGCAGAACCTTGCACGAGATATGGTGTATGATGCGGCAGGGCCTAATTTTGATCCGGAGGATCCTAATCCCGAGGCGAAGGAGTTCTATGACATGTTTCAGGACGCAGATACTTCTCTATATCCTGGTTGTGAGACTCATTCCGCACTGTCAGTGACGATGCGGTTGTTGAACATAAAGTCTGATTTTAACTTGCCACAAGCTTGCTATAATCGGATCACAGAAGTAATCAAGGAGGTGTTACCGAAGGAATCAAAAAAGCTACCAAAAAACTTCTACAAGTCAAAGATGATGGTCCGACAACTGGGACTGGGGTACGAGAAGATAGATTGTTGTCGCAACTTAGTGAATTCAGTTTAGACGGACACATTCTTATTTCAGTTTATGTTTTTGTCGTTCGATCATCTACTTATTGTATGATTTTCTTTTTACAGATGGCACTCTTAGTTCTCATTGTCTTGACAGCACTCGCGGCCCTGCTGCTGGTATATATTTTAGTTCAGTTTTATATTCATTTATACTTCTATATTGTTAATTATATTTATGTGTTCTATTTACAGGTCATGGTCACTACCACTCGTGCTGCTGGTAGCGGCAGTGGCCGTGGCCGTGGTGGTGCTGGTGGTGGCGGTACTGGCCGTGGTGGGCGTGGTGGTAGCGACACTGGCCGTGGACGTGGTGGTAGCGGTCGTGGTGGTAGCGGTCGTGGTCGCCTTCCACATTCCCCGGATATAGAGTCCTCCGATCCCGACCTGGAGAGCCCGGCCACAGACTCTTCCCGCCGTCGATCTATCTCTGCGCTACCTTCATCTTCATCGAGGCCTGAGACTCCATCCGCTAGCGGATCCGTTCCGTCCCCGGATGCACCAGCGGGTACACCATCAGTTACTGCAGGGTGGGCTCCGGAGTACCCCCGGATTCAGCTTCATCCTGCTACCGGTGAGTACATCCGCGGACCCGCGGATCCTCCGACGCCTCCAGAGAGGCCGATAGGCGAGAACCGACGAGAGCTATGGCCCGCGGGTGATACGTAAGTAAATTTAAGTTAATTTATTAAATTTGTTTCATTTATTCAAGTTAATAATCCAGTCTTTGCTTCTTTGTAGGTTTTCCCGTATGATGCTGCCCGGATACTCGGGCAAATTATCCGGGAAAACTACCATGGCCCCTACCTCAATTTTTCTGAGGTACCTCAGAACATGCAGTACGTTTGGCTCGAAGAGATGAAGGTATATATATATCTTTTGATTAATTATTAATTATTCTTTAATCCACTAATTTTTTAATTACGTGATAATTTAATTTGTATGTCAGACGACGTTCTGGTGGCCCCCCCATCGCGAGGAGTTGATTCGCAAGGCCTACAAAGCCGCCGCCGGGAAGAAGATACGGGATGCGGTGTACGACGTTCGTACGACGCATTCGAGGAAGAAGTGGCTCCGGGAGGAGTACTACGAGCAGATGTTGGATAAGATGAATACTGCTCAGTACAGGGAGAAATCAGAGAAAGCGAAGGCGAGCAGACAGGCCGCTGGTCTGCATACGGGAGGTTCAAAGCCCCACGCAGCGACACGTACAGATTTGGTGAGATACCGCAAATTCATTTCACTATTAATTCGGTACTATTAATATACGTAGTTAATTAAATTCGACGATATTTCGTATGCAGGCACAACGGGCGGTAAAGGAGGGGAGAGAGCCGGAGTCGGTCACCGTCTACGATGTATTCCTGCATACACACAAGGACGGGCAGACGGGAGCTTCGTCGACGCGAGGGCCCAGGCGACTGATGTAAGTAATTACGTTTATGAGATTTATATTAGAAATATAATTATTGTTAACTTAATTAGGTGAACGTAGGATTCAAATTATAACTTAGGGAAACATAGGATTTAGATTATAACTTAGGAAAACTTATAGTATAAACACATTCATTGGATAGGCTGCATATCGTGAGGCCCTTAGTCAGATTGAGCCCCCTGCCGAGGTTGTCGGCGAAACGACGCCCACCCAGACGCCCTCTTCTAGGCTCGCTACGACGACGTGTTCGTAGAGTCTGTCGGCGGCTTTAATAAAGGGCGCGTCTACGGCGTAGGTTCCATGGCGGCGTCGTTGCAGGGCACGACTCCGAGATATCCACCGCCCCCGCCTCCTTCCGCGCCCCGTCGGACGATATGAGGGCGCAGCTTGCGACTCTCACCTCCGATATGTCGGAAATGCGGAGTCTAATGTCGGATGTGCTGGAGCGCCTTTCGCGTCCTTCTTCTGCTCCCGGTCCAGATCCGTCTGCTCCCGGTACGTCTAGTGCGGTTGTCGGTCCTTCCGACCCTGGACGTTATTCATTTGACCGTTCTGCCGAGGTCCGCCTGGTACCGGATACTGCGCTCATTGGGCTCATGGACTTGATGTCGCCAGAGCAGCTCCGTACGCTTCCAGAGCATGTGTTGTCCCAGGTGCCGGCGTACATGGTGGAAGAGTACATCCGCAGAGCCGAGGCGGCGTCGAGACGACGACGCGATCCATCTCAATGATTTGTACTGTTTTTGGATATTTGTACTGTTTTTGGATTTTGAATTCTGGATATTTTGGAAGCGTACATGAATGTTTGGATATTATGAATTTGTGTATTTGTGTTTGGATATTTGTACATAGATGTTTGGATATTTCTGTTTGATATTGGATATTATGAATTTGGATATTTGGATATTTGTTGATCGTACATGGATGTTTGGATATTGGATATTATGAATATGTGTAATATTTACGAAAAGGAAATAGAATGTTTCTGTAATTTTTTTTAATTAATGTTGCATTTAGCGACGGATTAGCGACTAACTAGCGACGGATATATCTTTTAGCGACCGATGAGCGACTAACTAGCGACGGCAAATCCGTCGCTAACTGGGTTATATAATATTTGCAGTTACCGACGGACGAGCGACGGAATATCCGTCGCTAACTGGGTGATATAATATTTTGCAGTTAGCGACCACCTAGCGACTACCTAGCGACGGCGAATCCGTCGCTAACTGGTTGAAATAAATTTGCAGGTAGCGACGAGCTAGCGACGAACTAGCGACGGAACTTCCGTCGCTAACTGGAATATTAGCGACGGAATATCGACTACCTAGCGACGGCAAATCCGTCGACATGGTTCTAGAAATATGGTAGGTTTCCAGAGACTTAGCGACGGATAGTGGGTCGCTAATCCGTCGCTAATCTGTCGAGGATGACGACGGACTAGCGACGGCTTAGCGACCCATTATCCGTCGACATGGTTCTGGAAATATGGAAGCTTTCCAGAACCAGGCCGACGCCCTACCCGTCGCTAATCCGTCGCTATAACGTCGAGGTTAACGACGGAATGGCGACGGAATAGCGACTGATTTTGCGTATCAGGAACCTCTCTGATACGCTTTTACCGACCTATTTACGACGGCTTAGCGACGGATATTTTAATATTATATGGCATATAAACCGACGGGAACAAGTCGCTAATCCGTCGCTAAACCATTGAAAGGCAACCGTCGGTAATCAGTCGCTAGTCCGTCGGTTAATCATTTGTCCGACGGCTTAGCGACGGACAAATTTTAGCGACGACGTATTTCCCGACGGCCATTTTCATCAAATATTCGTCGCTATTCCGTCGGTAATTTATGTTACCGACGGATGAGCGACGGATGTGGCCGTCGCTAAAGTTGGTTATTTTGGTAGTGTCTTTGAACGTTGTCCGGACGAAATCAAGAATGGCGATGCAAGAAGTGCTCAAGTTGCTTGCCGATAATCATTATGTTGAGTTCCATAGAAGACATCCCCAGAGTAATGAAGTAATTTCAATCTTTTGGGCTCATCCCAATTGTACAAGTTTGGCTAGGTCTGCCGACGTGTTAGTCCTTGATTGCACGTACAAGACCAATAAGTTCAAGATGCCTCTCTTTCATGTTATCGGGTTCACCTCTACTTGGAAAACATTTACAGTGACATTTTGCTTCATGAAGAGTGAGAAACTTGAAGACTACACATGGGCGTTGGAAAAACTGAAAACACTTTACACCGGTCATACAGAGCCGTCAATTTTTGTTACCGACAGAGAGTATGCCCTAATTAATGCTATTCGTATTATTTTTCCTCAAACGGATACATTGCTATGCACTTGGCATGTCAATCGTAATATTCAAGCCCAATGTAAGTTGAAGTTTCGGAAGGAGGATGGTAAAATTGACATGCAAATTTTTAACGAATTCTACAATGATTGAAATTGTGTGTGGCGAGCCTCTACGATTGGTTACGACGCCACATGGTACTTGTTCAAGCAAAAGTAGGAGACGGGGAGCCGACATGTATTTCTTACATCAAAGATACATGGCTTGAACCGCACAAAGAACAATTCGTCTTAGCATGGTCGAATGTGGTGAAGCATTACGGCACGACAACTACCAACCGTGTCGAAGGAGCACACTCTTTATTGAAGAGACACCTAAAATCATCTCTCGGGAACTTTATCTCTCTTTGGAAAGCTATACCGGACGGTGAATGAAATTAAGGCATCATTTGAGATGAGTTTGAATATAGTCAAGCATGAGCATAGAAAGGAAGTACTCTTAGATGCTTTAATGCGCGTGGTATCTCACAAGGCATTGGCATTAATAGTTGATAAGATTGAAAGGTCAAAGTTTGTCGGGTTTGATCCTGAGGTTTATGGGTGTGTATATCGACATACACTGGGCCCCCTTGTGCACATCAGATTAATGAATATCGTCGTGAATCCATTCATATTCCAGTAGATGCTGTCGATCAACGTTGGAGGCAATTATCTATGATGCCCCTGGTGAAGACGGACGATGATTTCTTCTCTTTGCCACAAGTGAAACTTCTCCACACAAGGTGGTGTGCCTCAGTAGAAGCGAAACGGATGTCCATTGAGCTTAAAATCCAAGAAATTGCATGTCCGGTGACTACTAGAATGCATGAGCCGTTCGTTGTTTCCAATCCTAAAGGCAGGCCTCAAACAAGATTGACTAGTTCACAGAAGAGAAGGCTGGAGTCGACTAAGAGAGATCCATCATCCTTTGAGCATGTTGAACGAAGCTTACAGCAACCTCCGCCTGCACGGAAGGGCAAGCTTGTCGTTCGCCGAAAAATGGAGAAAATGGACCTCCCAAGAGAAGATACCGTTGCAAGCCAAACAACGAGTTTGTATATTGACAAATTTCAACCTGAGCTTCGCAGTTAATTTGGTCTATTGTCGATGTCCCCGATGATGGCCATTGTGGATTTCATGTGCTTGCAAGACATCTTGGTTATGATGACAAAGACGGATGGAGACGGATGAGGCAGGAGCTGTACGAGGAGTTAGAGACTCGTCTTCCATTCTACTCCCGCATCCTAAGCGAAGAAACGGTTGCAAGTTTGTTGTTAAGTATCCCTTGCAACGACAGTGTTACCGAAAAAGACCACTACATGTCAGTCCCGTCTGTCGGCTATTTATTTGCTAATAGGTACATGATACCTGTTGTACTTATCTCGCCGGATATTAGCATATATCTTTCCGATGTGCGCTCCTCCGACGGACCACGGACATTCTAACCTATGTACTATAGGTCCAATCGGGGATCACTTCGTTATACTAAAGATGATCGCTCATTCTCCGATTCCTCCACCTTCAACAGTTTGGTACAAAAGAGCACCGGTCGAAGCCATCGCTTGGACCATACCTTTCGTTGATCAGATCAACCATTGTAAGAAGTTGTTGAAGTTTGAGGAGCCAAGAGACTTACCTGCTGACCACTACGACGTCGAAATCGACTAAGTATGAATATATTACAGTTTGACATTTTGTATATGGAGGACCACTTTTGTATACAATAAAATATGAAGTCCACTAATCTATGGAGTAAATTTTGTATACAGTGAAATATGAAGTTCAGTATGTTATTGTGTTTACCGTGTGCTATCTGTGTTTATTTTTATCTACCTGTGTGCTATCTGTGTTATATGTGTTTACATGTGCTATCTGTGTTATATGTGTTACCTGTGTGCAAGTATGTGTGGCAAAATATATCAATTTGTTAAAGTATCCGATCCAGTATCAGGACTGCCACCCCCTTGTAGTCCTACATTGAATTAGGACTGCCAGGGTGCTGGCAGTCCTAATTGAAACTTTCTGTTATATAAATGGCCATTCTTCTGTGTTTTAGCATGGAGAATGACCATTCTCCGTGTAATTTAGCACGAGAATGGCTATCCGATCCAGTATCAGGACTGCCACCACCTGGCAGTCCTATATTGAATTATGACTGCTAGGGTGCTGGCAGTCCTAATTGAAACTTATTGTTACAGCAAGTATCAATTAGGACTGCTAGCACCATGGCAGTCCTAATTCAATATAGGACTGCCAGGGGGGTGGCAGTCCTATTTGTAAGTCTCTGTGATGTGAGTTTTGAAACTCTCTATCACAGAGTTTCAATTAGGACTGCCACCCTCTGGCAGTCCTACACAAAAGGAGGACTGCAGGGTGCTGGCAGTCCTAATTGAAATGATTATATAAATGGCCATTCTCCTGTGTTTTAGCACGGAGAATGGCCATTCTCCGTGTAATTTAGCACGGAGAAATGGCTATCCGATCCAGTATCAGGACTGCCACCCTCCTGGCAGTCCTACATTAAATTAGGACTGCCAGAATCCTGGCAGTCCTAATTGAATGTACGACTGCCAGGGGGGTGACAGTCCTATTTGTAAGTCTGTAATTTATCACGGAGAATGGCCATTCTCCGTGCTAAATTACACGGAGAATGGCTATTCTCCGTGTAAATTAAGACGAAGAATGGTCATTCTCTTACGTTTTAACACTGGAATGACCATTCTTTGTGCTAAATTACATGGAGAATGGCCATTCTTCGTATAAATTAAGACGGAGAATGGTCATTCTCCTGCGTTTTAACACTGGAATGACCATTCTCCGTGCTAAATTTCACAGAGAATGGCCATTCTCCGTGTAAATTAAGACGGAGAATGGTCATTCTCCTGCATTTTATAGTCAGTTAAAACTTTGGAGGGCCATAATTTTTTATTGGGAGGTCGAAACGAGGCCTGGTTTGTCGCAAAATGAGCGTAACTTCGAGTAGCCTGAGATTAACCGCTTCACCGTTAGACGGCCTTCCAAAATTTTAGAATCCACAAAAAATGATGTTTGGACCTCCGTTTTAGCACTTTTGCCAAAAATTTAGAATCGCAAACAATATTAATTCTATGACTTACAAATAGGACTGCCAGAGTGCTGGCAGTCCTAAATGAAACTTGATGTAACAGCAAATTTCAATTAGGACTGCCAGCACCCTGGTAGTCCTCCTTTTGTGTAGGACTGCCAGGGGGTAGAGTCCTAATTGAAACTCTCTGTGACAGAGCGTTTCAAACTCTCATCACATATCTTCAAAAGTCTGTCCAACAACTTAAGTTTCCAAACAAGAAATATATCCTTCAAGTTTCAAACAACAAAACATCTTTACAAAAATATCCAGATTACATCCAACTAATGATCATTCCACATCCAACTACATATCATGCCGGGCCTTTGAAAGGACTCCCTATTATTCATGAAGGAAACTCAACCACGTCGTCGATCCTGTCAAGCTCGTTGGTGACCGTGACACTAGTGTCACTTTGGCAACCTCTCCGGAGTGTCGGGCCAATTCCTTCACCTTTTGATACTGTAAATGAAAGTATAAGTGAATTAAGTCTACAAACATGGAAATCTCAGTCTAATTACAAATACGGAACTCACCATCCTCAAACCCAACATACAAGACGTTTTTGGAAAGAATAGCTCCAATTGCTCCGACGGCCACGGGACCCGGGTTTGTAGGGTTCGACAACTTAGGATGTCCGACCCCAGGAAGTACGGCATGTAGTCCTCTCTGCAGTCGGCCATCAGGGTGACCGGTCGTCTTTCAGATTCTTAAAGTACATGTCGTTGCCACTCGGAGTAAAAGTCGGTCACCCAGTCAAAATCTGTCGGTTTGTAATTTAAAGGTTGGGTTCCGCGCGGAGGCTCCAACAGTCGTAGTGTGCGCTTCGGCACAGTTTGCACAAAGCCAAACTGAAGAAGTACTATCGGGCATGTACGGCTCCGTGATCATAGCATGTGATCATGCCATAAAATAAAGAAACTGGTTGGACCTCACGATTTTGCTCACGTAAATCCCGGTATTGTCACGACCCGTTACCCAAATTGTTGGGCCGGGCCGAGCCATGTCCAGCCTACGCTTAAGATAAAGCGCAGTAAGCTGTTCTAGAGATAACAAGATAAGACTAAATGTGCTAACAGTTCTATAGTGAAGAAGAGTCATAAATGCTCCAAACACAAAAGTCAACTCATATATGAATAAGTCCAAGTACAAGTCTGAAATATAAAACTGGATACATGTCCAGTTACAAAAATACGTAGTCTAATACATGACTACACTAAGTATCCCAAGTGACTATGCAAACTAGGCGAGTCTCCCCGCAGGAACATCCTCATATGGCAAAGCCGGGTCCTCGGCAGTAACTCCATAATATGAGTCGAGAGCAACTCCTCCTCAGTAAGGATACCTACAACGTTATCCTGTCAGGACGGGAGCAAGTACAACCTCTACAACTAAAGTACTGAACATATAATGAAAGAGATGTACAACAAGAAACATGGTGTGATAAGTCTATAAAACAGAAAATACTGGAAAACATAGCCTCATGGTACAACTGGGATCATAGTATCATAGTAACATAGGGAACATGGCATATCATGGTTTAATTGGTCATTTCTACAAATGACCACATATAGTTTAAAAGTTTAAATCCGTAGCATGTACGTGAATCGGACAATAGGTGGTAGGATGTACTGTGGTACATGTCAAGTTTTTCTGGTGTGCCCACAGTGCACGAACGGCATCGGTGTATATCCATACACAAACGCGAGATTCAGAAACATACGGCAAGGTCGCATATAGAATGTCCCGAGCGCGGTAAGTACATACGGAGAAGGGGGTCATGTTCACGTACACTACTAACAGTTTCCCTTAACCCGTTATTTAACATGTGGGAGATACGAGAGCAGTAAAAACATGTGAGAGATACTGGGAGCAGTATAAGCATGACAGGTACTGGGGAGCAGTATAAAACAGTGAATACTCAGAGCAGTCTAAAGCATAGTGAAACTTGTACTGAGAACCCGTAAGAAGCATGTGAAGATAAGAGCTGTACTAAACATGGCCGGTACTGAAAGTGATACAACATATGAAGACATAACTTGCTACCTCAAGGATCAGTCTTTTAACAGGGTTAATACATGTTCTAGCATTAAAAGACAGTAAATGAGTATGTAGATGTACTTGCCTGGGGTCCTGCTATCAAATAAATCAAGGCTCGGAGTGAAGCCACGGTCCTAAAGATGAGATAATAAAATAGCTAATCAGGGTGAAAAGACATACTATAATGTCTAGGTCAACTAGGGCAAACTAAGACAAACTGGGTCAGAGGTTGACTTATAGTTGACTTTGGTCAACTCCGGTCAATTCTAAGTCCAATATGGGGTGACACAATACCTAAACTAACCTTCTAGGGTCTTTACACTAGTGTAGGGGGAGATCTAATACTAAATAACTAAAAACAACACAAACATTGCAAGTCGTAACTATTCAATAAATAAATCAAACTGTACATTGTGTTCCAACAATTTTTGAGATAGACAAAAAGCTTAATTTTTTCATGAAATAAAGTACCAAAATGATCCTTGTTAATTATAGAAATTTACACTAATTTTTCTGGAATTTATAAACCTTCATAAACATTTATTAAAAAATCAGCAAACATAGGTATCCTGAAAATGAGCTCTGTTTTCCTATTTTTATAAAATACCAAAAGTACTTATTAAATGCTAAAAAAATTATAATAGATTAGCTAAATTAACATAGTATTTAAATACAATTTTTCTAGAATTTTTACAGCACTTAAAATATATGAAAAAAATGCAAAACAGCCTAACCGGATTATCCGGCGGATTACTGCGGATTACCGGCGGATTTTTCGTTCCGTCACAGCAAGTTTTGTAGTGAAAATTCGGATTTTTCGACGGATTTCCGCGGATTTTCGACGGATTTTCCGAACCGTCGCAGAAAGTTGATTTTTGAACTCAAAACTTGTTTCGGCCATAAAACTTCGTTTTAAATCGAAATTCGGACTTTCAAAAGTCAAAATTGAATAGAATTGAATTTCCTACAACATGGAAGTATTAGTTTTCACAAATCAAAACATTTGATAGATCAAAATCTCAAAATACTCGAAAATCATATCTAGAAACTCAGATCTACGCAATACTGTCGATCAAAACCAAAAGTGCTATACTAAACATGCTAACAATTTAAAGAAGCAAATTATAGGCCAATAAAACTCTAGTTTCTATGGAAAACAAAAATAAAGTATGGTCATGTCACTTTGAGCAAGATACACTTGCCTAGGTTAAGCTCCAAGCCTAATCTTCTACTCCACCACCAAGAGGGGTACGAAACCACACTCTAGACCTCAAGGCCAAGCTCTTGGCAAGCTCCAAGGAAGAGAGAAGGGAAGAAGAAATGAAGAGAGAGTGAAAAGAATGAAAAGAGAGGAGAGAGAAAGTGAAAGGGTATATATAGAAGGGGGAATTAATCTTAGCCGTTGGATCGTAATCCATGTGAAAATCTAAGTCAATCCTAACCATTCAAACAAAACCAAATATCCAATGGGTAATAGGGTGCATCTACACTATTCACGAAAATATCTTAAACACTATTCACGAAAATATCCGAAACACTATTCATAAAAATATCTGAAATCGAAAATATCTAAAATGTAGAAAATCTGTCTGGACGGTATGCCGTCGGTATACTCCGGTATACTGGCGGTATGCCGGCCAAGGAAAAATCTATAAGTTAGAAATTTTTTTAAAGCATTACGAAAACCAAGAAAATACGAAATACGCTACAAAATACGTATTTAAATTAAATGCTATTGAAAATTATAAAAAACTATTTTTTGAAATCTATGAGCTTACAAATCTTTCCTCCTTGAAAAATTTTGTCCTCAAAATTTACAAGGATAGAAGACTCTACAAACATTCTAACATAACAAGCAATGCAAACAAATGACCAAGGCTACGATCAAAACTAACCTCCCGAACCTGTTCCGGCTCCGGCTCAAGGACTAAGCTATAAGTCTTCCCCTGGGGTCCCTTGGCTACTGGGCAGTCCCGAATCGATGGATGGCAGACCCACAAGCTAAACACTGACCCAACCTCTTCTGCAGACGAGAGAGTCATGGCCTTGCCTCTTGTAGTATACACAAAAAGCTCCCTTCTGCTGCTGCTCTCGGGGTCCCGGGGTTCTAACTGGCTGGGTCGGATGATGTGATGTAGGGGGATGGTAAGTCTGCTGGGGTGGCGTCGGCGCTCTCTGCTGGAAAGCCTGACGCTTGGACGGACCCTCATGGTGTACAGAAGCCGGCCTCTTGCTAGACAGAAGACGTCCTCAATGCTCCGGGCCAACTCTAGGCTCTGGTAGTAGTCAGTCGTACCGTTTGCCACTATAAGAATGCCAATATCTGGAACTAGACCATGGCAAAACCTACGGGTCATCTCCTCTGGATCAGCAACCAGACTAGGAGCAAAATGGCTCAGGCGACTAAACTCTCCCGCATAGTCATCAACAGAACGGTTCCCCTGCTGGATGTTCTGGAATCGTAGCCCCATGGCTACTCTAGCAGTGGTCGAGAAGAATTTCTTCTTGAACTGGGTCTTGAACTGGTCCCAGGTGGCTCTACCTCTCGCGAACAACGGCTTTCCTGAACCAGACTCCTGCTAAGTCTATCAGCAGAAATCCTGCTGCCTCGACCTGAAGGTCATCCGGCATCCTAACTCCCAGAAGCTTCCTCTCTACAGAATCTAGCCAGTCATCAGCTACTACTATGCCCTCAGTCCCTGAGAACTCCTTGGGATTCAGACCCATGAAGTCCTTGACCGTCCCTGCTCTCTGCCGTGGCTCTACATGTGGTGGGTCCACGGGACGTCCCTCAGAACGCTCCATGCTCTGGCGGAGTAGGGTAGTCTGCTCCTGATGGGTTGTTAGGAACCCCTGGATCAGTGTGAGCAGCTGGGTCCCGTCGAGTGTGACGGAAGCCTGGATGGGTATAGTGATAGGGGGTGGTGGAAGTATCGGGGCCTGCTGGGACTGGGATGTGGAAGGTGGTATCTGGGTCTGTGGATCTGTGGAGTAGGGAAATGTGGTAGGTGGAGGTGTATCAGTCAACCGGTCAGCTGACTGGATATGGAGGGCCCCATTCTCGGGGGTAATATACTGGGACGAACGAGTAAGCACCATCTAAAATAAAGGTAACAAGGACGCATAAGGGTTTGTTTAAAGTAAGCAATCATAGGCAAAAAATCTAATTATAATAGCAAACTGTGATGTATTTCCTATGTTGCAATCCTAGCATTCCTCTAGGTGTTCTAAGCGTCTTTCCTAATGTTGTCTAATTACCTTAAGTTCCTAATTGCAGGCATGCTTGGTACAATAACGTAACCAAACAATTTAGTCGAGACCTGCGTGGGCCACCACTAAAAACATGTCACGACCCGTTACCCAAATTGTTGGGCCGGGCCGAGCCATGTCCAGCCTACGCTTAAGATAAAGCGCAGTAAGCTGTTCTAGAGATAACAAGATAAGACTAAATGTGCTAACAGTTCTATAAGTGAAGAAGAGTCATAAATGCTCCAAACACAAAAGTCATCTCATATATGAATAAGTCCAAGTACAAGTCTGAAATGTAAAACTGGATACATGTCCAGTTACAAAATACGTAGTCTAATACATGACTACACTAAGTATCCCAAGTGACTATGCAAACTAGGCGAGTCTCCCCGCAGGAACATCCTCATATGGCAAAGCCGGGTCCTCGGTAGTAACTCCATAATATGAGTCGCAGAGCAACTCCTCCTCAGTAAGGATACCAACAACGTTATCCTGTCAGGACGGGAGCAAGTACAACCTCTACAACTAAAGTACTGAACATATAATGAAAGAGATGTACAACAAGAAACATGGTGTGATAAGTCTATAAAACAGGAAATACTGGAAAACATGGCTCATGGTACAACTGGGATCATAGTATCATAGTAACATAGGGAACATGGTATATCATGGTTTAATTGGTCATTTCTACAAATGACCACATATAGTTTAAAAGTTTAAAACCGTAGCATGTACGTGAATCGGTCAATAGGTGGTAGGATGTACTGGGTACATGTCAAGTTTTTCTGGTGTGCCCACACGTGCACGAACGGCATCGGTGTATATCCATACAAAACGCGAGATTCAGAAACATACGGCAAGGTCGCATATAGAATGTCCCCGAGCGCGGTAAGTACATACGGAGAAGGGGGTCATGTTCACGTACACTACTAACAGTTTCCTCTTAACCCGTTTATTTAACATGTGGGAGATACGAGAGCAGTAAAAACATGTGAGAGATACTGGGAGCAGTATAAGCATGACAGGTACTGGAAGCAGTATAAACATGTGAATACTCAGAGCAGTCTAAAGCATAGTAAAACTTGTACTGAGAACCCGTAAGAAGCATGTGAAGATATAAGAGCTGTACTAAACATGGTCGGTACTGAAAGTGATACAACATGTGAAGACATAACTTGCTACCTCAAGGATCAGTCTTTTAACAGGGTTAATACATGTTCTAGCATTAAAAGACAGTAAATGAGTATGTAGATGTACTTGCCTAGGGTCCTGCTATCAAAATAAATCAAGGCTCGGAGTGAAGCCACGGTCCTAAAGATGAGATAATAAAATAGCTAATCAGGGTGAAAAGACATACTATAATGTCTAGGTCAACTAGGGCAAACTAAGACAAACTGGGTCAGAGGTTGACTTATAGTTGACTTTGGTCAACTCCGGTCAATTCTAAGTCCAATATGGGGTGACACAATACCTAAACTTAGGGTCTTTACACTAGTGTAGGGGGATGGTCTAATACTACAATAACTCAAAACAACACAAAACATTGCAAGTCGTAACTATTCAATAAATAAATCAAACTGTACATTGTGTTCCAACAATTTTTGAGATAGACAAAAAGCTTAATTTTTTCATGAAATAAAGTACCAAAATGTCTTGTCAATTATAGAAATTTACACTAATTTTTTGGAATTTATAAACCTTCATAAACATTTATTAAAAAATCAGCAAACATAGGTATCCTGAAAATGAGCTCTGTTTTCCTATTTTTATAAAATACCAAAAGTACTTATTAAATGCTGAAAAAATTATAATAGATTAGCTAAATTAACATAGTATTTATATACAATTTTTCTAGAATTTTTACAGCACTTAAATATATGAAAAAAATGCAAAACAGCCTAACCGGATTATCCGGCGGATTACTGCGGATTACCGGCGGATTTTCCGTTCCGTCACAGCAAGTTTTGTGGTGAAAATTCGGATTTTCCGACGGATTTCCGCGGATTTCCGACGGATTTTTCGAACCGTCGCAGAAAGTTGATTTTTGAACTCAAAACTTGTTTCGGCCATAAAACTTCGTTTTAAATCGAAATTCGGACTTTCAAAAGTCAAAATTGAATAGAATTGAATTTCTACAACATGGAAGTATTAGTTTTCACAAATCAAAACATTTGATAGATCAAAACCTCAAAATACTCGAAAATCATATCTAGAAACTCAGATCTACGCAATACTGTCGATCAAAACCAAAAGTGCTATATACTAAACATGCTAACAATTTAAAGAAGCAAATTATAGGCCAATAAAACTCTAGTTTCTATGGAAAACAAAAATAAAGTATGGTCATGTCACTTTTGAGCAAGATACACTTGCCTAGGTTAAGCTCCAAGCCTAATCTTCTACTCCACCACCAAGAGGGGTACGAAACCACACTCTAGACCTCAAGGCCAAGCTCTTGGCAAGCTCCAAGGAAGAGAAAGGGAAGAAGAAATGAAGAGAGAGTGAAAAGAATGAAAAGAGAGAGGAGAGAGAAAGTGAAAGGGTATATATAGAAGGGGGAATTAATCTTAGCCGTTGGATCGTAATCCATGTGAAAATCTAAGTCAATCCTAACCATTCAAACAAAATCAAATATCCAATGGGTAATAGGGTGCATCTACACTATTTACGAAAATATCTTAAACACTATTCACGAAAATATCCGAAACACTATTCATAAAAATATCTGAAATCGAAAATATCTAAAATATAGAAAATCTGTCTGGACGGTATGCCGTCGGTATACTCCGGTATACTGGCGGTATGCCGGCCAAGGAAAAATCTATAAGTTAGAAAAAATTTTAAAACATTACGAAAACCAAAAAATACGAAATACGCTAAAATACGTATTTAAATTAAATGCTATTGAAAATTATAAAAAACTATTTTTTGAAATCTAGGAGCTTACAGGTATGGATTCCAAAAAATCTGTAGGAAAACAGTTAACAACAAAGCAAAATTAACATGACAAAGTAAGTCAAAATTTAGTACCTCTTCTGGCACCAAATTGTCTAGTACTTCACGAATGGAAGCCAGTGTTTACCAATTTTTGATTTCCAGCTGGGATGGCCTCCATCGACACACTCTAGGAAGGTGTTCAACATACTCTGGGTTCAGGTCAGCCCGTCTGAGCATCGAAAAGTGCTCGATATCCATGCCTATTCAATTATAAATGAATAGTCAAAAAATAAACAACAAAATAAAGTATACAAGAATAACATAGAATAGAAGTTTTCTTACATATAGCAGAGTCTGACAGCCGGCCATTGTTTAGTCCCGACACGGGATGCGATGCCGAGCTCGCGATAAAGATTGGCTAGGATACCGCTTTCCTTGGATATATCAATGAAGTCATCCACTTCAGATAAATTGAGCATGTACTTAGCAAGTATCGACGTTCCGGACTTGTCCGGAATGCCGATCGTTCCTAGGACGAACATATACGCACGGGCCACCGCATCGACCGTATCATCGTCATCGTCATCCACCTCCATATCCATGAAGTGGTCCACCAGAAATGATAGAGGAATTCCGTATGACTTCTTGAAGCCTGGCAGATTTGTAAAACTGGTAGCCTGAAGTCCAAGGTGAATTGAGACAAACTTGACGATCTTCTCGTACCATTTCACAGATTTCTATTGGTGTAATGTTCTTTGGTCATGATGCGCCCGGTCACTGGCAGCTCCAGTATCTGGTAGACATCGTCAAGTGTAATGGTCATCTCCCCTGCTGGAAGATGAAATGTGTTAGTTTCCGAGTGCCATCTCCACAAAGGCGGATATGAGGGTACTATCCATTGTCCGATAGGCGTTTTGTAATGCCTGTATTTTGGAATACGTATTTTGATTAGGCTTATATGTATTTTGGACTTGTATTTTATTTTTTCGGATTTTGGCCTGTAATTGTATTTTGGCTCGACTTGCGGATTTTGGTTTTCTCGTAAATTGAGTTTTTGGACCTGGCGTGGTTTTATTCTTTGTGGAGAAGGGTTTGGTTTGATTTGCATTGGACTACCTTAGTTAACCTCCAACCTCAACACAACACATCCTCCTCCATTAAAATTCCACCTAAGTTCTCTCTCCTCATTACTCTTCCATTAATTTTCTCCATCTTCTTCTTCTTCCTCCACACAAACCCAACCTCCATAGGCAAGTGCACCTTGCCACCAAATAGGAACCCTATTTTATTTGTCTATTAGTTAGATTAGGCCATGGTGAACCACATTAGAACTTGGCATTTTATGATTTGGAGTCTCCATTTTT